>LYUA01003724.1:103561-114767 GCA_002093875.1 Calopteryx splendens
TTGCGGGGACGGAATGCAGAACAGGGAGGGAGACTATTAATTCGGAGTTTCAATTCCAACGAGAAAAATAAAAAGCGATGAAGAATGATGCGCGGTATTTCTCCCTCGCTCTTTCACTATCCCCGAGCATTCTATACATCAACGCTTGAGTTGTGTGTGTACAAGTATTTGCTCCTAATTTTCCGTGAGAATCAAATTTTTTTTTGGCAGTGATCCCTACTTGATTTCAATCACTGAAATCCTTCCAATTCAATTTTCTCCAAAGCATATTCAATTGTTTGTTTTGAAGGCTTGCATGCTATATTTTTACAACAGTGAACGGACCCATTTGCATTTAGGATTTTGCCTCCTGCGTTGAGGCTTTAAAACTTTTAGGTAGCATTAGGCTATTCTAGGGTATCCGTATTTTGAGAATGAGGAGAACATCGAAGAGTTGAAATTCCGGGCTCGAAGCCGTGAAACAGAGATTTGATTGATTGAATGAGGATGTCACGGCGACGAAGTTAGAGCAGTTTTTCAGGAGTTAACAGTGTTAGTTTATCAATCGAACCAAAGCAGAATAAGGCTTACAGTAAATTTAAAGGCCTCTATCCGGTATTGTTGAAGATATCGATATTTTTATATTAGTCCAAACTATGTTTAAAACTGGGGTGATGGGGAATGTCCATTTCATCAGGACCCCGGTTTTCATCAGGACCCCGGTCACAAACTACGCAAATTTCTCTGGGTTTCCGCGTACAAACTTTCTTTTTTAATTCTTAACTCGGGTCGTTAAAAAATAAAAGTGTACGTGGGACCACCAAGCTTTTTTTCTCCACTAATTTCGCAATATCAAGGGAAATAAGATAAAATATTGCCAATAGATTTACGTAAGCTTTTCACCAGATCACGTAATCATTTCAGAATAATTTTTAAAATTTTATTTGCAGTTTTTATTGAAGATAGTTAAAGGGAATCATCACTTGCCACAGCATGCTAACGCTGTCAGGCAGGATATTATGCAGATGGACATTTGTCCCTAGAGTGCTTTTGGCCCAGCATTCCTGAAGGCAACGCCGTTTACTTTCATGTGCCGTCACTCGTGCCGAATCCACTCGTTCTCCAGAAGTCAAGAACCAAGAAAACGAGCTGAGATATGCCAATGCATGCACGAATAAATTAGTAGGCATGGCAAATAGTCTCGCCTCGTCCCCTTGAAAGGAAGCTGCTAGAAGAAAATTGCGCCGAACGCTAAGAGTGTCGCATAAAGTGCAGAGCTCAGTCTTTATGCGTTACTATTATTATTATTTTTTTTTAGTTTTCGCGCGCCGAAGTGAATTCCATTTTCTATTCAGAAACGAAGGCAATCCCGCGCAAGCTCGCCGTTATTAAAGGCGTCTGCGCCACGGCAGCGAATAAACTGAATTGCATTCCCTGGAGGAATTGTTAACTTGAAGTGAACCGCGAGGCAAAATGTCGTAGATGGGTGAAATATGATCTCTCTCCCACGTTCCATTTTATCGCAGAAGCGTGCCCCGCGTTAATATATGCTGTATCGGGTATTTATTTGAACAAAGACACATTGACGCGGCTGCAGTGTAACGACTTAACATTTTCGACGCGTTTGCACCTCACCCCCACCCCCACCCCCCCCTCAAGGTTGAGGCACTTTATGGGAGCCACGTGCCACAAATTGCAGAGCGAGCGCGCTCCTTTCATCATTAACGGATGATGGAAGGCCTCCCCTTTTTGGCCTTATTTCACGAGCTGGCGCTCCAGTTCGCAGGGTGCTTTCGAGTATGCACCTCATCACCCGGCCACTACTAACACGTACTCTCCGGACGTGATATCCTCGCTTTCATCTTCCGAACCTTTCAACTAATCTGCGTACTTATAGCTTCCCTTCACATACACAACATCATCCTATGCCCCTTGACAATTTTATTATTGGGCATATTCCTCCAAAGGAAAAAGTTTTAGTCGGTGGAAAAGAGAGAGATTGGGGGGAATCTCCGATCGTGCAAGAATCTTTCTTTATTACATGAGGTTTAATAATATTTATTTCCGCCCAGTTGGATTGGGTTGGTTGGTTTATATGTGTTGTAGAAATACAAGATGGTGCTACAATACATACGGTTTTGTATGGAAGTATTTTCATTTCCATTTCTTTTATTTCGTTCAGCTTTTCAAAAAATGTATAACGAAAAGAAGGAAATAGAAATGAAAACAATAAATTCCATGAAAAACCGGATGCATTGAACCGCCATCGTCCATTTCTACAACACCATCCTACAACACAACCCAACCCAATTCGGTAAAAATAAAATAACATTAAATTCCATTTAATAAAGAAATAATCCTCTAAGAAGAAACCTCTATCCTCTAAGAACTAATCCATAAGCAAAGGTGGGGACCATCTGCTTTCATCAACTTGTTCTCGTTCCAGTCGACGTGAAGACTCACTAATCAGAAGCCATCAATGCTCCTTATCAATTACTTCCGTTGTTCAGTCTGCTTTACTACCTCGATTTGCTTATTTGCCTTTTTCTTTCTTCAATATGTTTGGTAGCTGGTCTAATTCAAATTTGGCTATTGTAGCAAACGCGTTATCAGTCGAAGAGCAAGCTGCTTGGAAACGGGAAATCAGGGAAGACAAGGTCTATTGAGGAAGTGAGAGCTCAGGACAGTTTCCTCTCTTAGTTGGCGATGAGAGAAAATTCTACCATTAATTTCGAATGACGCATACCTACTACATGTCACTAATTGCCGTTGAAGACTGAGAAGGAGATGAAAATGGAAAATAATTTTTGGACATCTGCAATCATACCTTTTCTTTTTGAAACTTTTCAATAGGTCTTTCTGCTCGCATGCCTGTGGTCATGGAATTATTTTTCAATATGCGTTATATGATGGCAATTTTCTTATTTATGCCTATTTTATTCAAATTTTACCAAAGTCACTCAGTAATGTCGACCAGAAATCGCTCATGTCCCTCCAAAATAAAAATTAATGACCCCAATTTCGCAGAAAAAGTCTTTGAAGGAGATGGGAGAATGCGAAGTCAGTGGCAAAATAATGTCTTTCTTATGGAGAAATTATCTTAGTAGTCTGATCTCAGCAGTGAAAGAATTTGCAGATTTTGAATTTGGTTCAATTAATTGGGACCATTATCCAAACACAGGAGCCAGAGAGCGTTCAATAAAAAATCTATATTTGTGACAGAGAGGAAAGAAGTATTTAAGGAGAGAGTAGTATGGAAGAAATTAGTGAAAGCGAGTAAATGTCCGGAACTGACCTAAAATGAGAGATTTTTTTACTTTGACTATTCCGAAAGGGAATGGTGTGTAAATGCGTATGCATTATCCAAATACCAAGGAAACGTTTTTATTTCGTGCTTGGCCTATTGCCACATTTGAAACAAGGTTATGCGAAGCGGAAACCATTATATCAGTGGAAAAATCCTTTTTATTGTAATACGTATCTTTCTTGAAGGGATTTCTCCCTTTCAAAATGGTTAAAGTTGCCTTTTTTCCATTTCTCGTTGGGAATTTACCGACCTAGTTTCACGTCCAACACTGTAAGGACCAAGTCAAAAGCAGTGGCCCCACACCGATTTCCGTCATGAGTTGACACGTACCGTTGGAAGAGCGCAATGGAGTCTATACACTTTCTGCACATATTCCCTCTTTTAGTCTCCGAAAACGCAATTTTAAGTGTCTTGCGTTTGCCCGTTGCCCAAGTTCAAAATTGTGACCTTCGGCAGTGAAGCTGAGCCGCTTTCCGGATCCCTTGATTGAAAAGCATAGGTAGATTCTAATACGAGCCTTTAAAAAACCTTTTCCCTTTGACTTTATAGCGTGCCTCATCATCCACTCTGAACTCCCATTTCTTGGAACCAAGGAATCAGTATTTTTGTGCACGCAATGGTGTACGCACCTATCGAGATCGGCCGATGTCAAAAGAGAGCACGGTGATGACGAATCGAGGGGGTGACATCGCTTCGGCTTTGGGGACGTTTTCTGGTTCACCCGACTGGCAGCAAGAGGTGGGAAATAGGGAAACCTTGAAAGAAAGCGTCATTAGTGTCTCGGGGTGCGGGTCGTTGTCTTGCTCTGTCCCACCGAGCTATTGTGTGTGCCTAATGGCCGACGTTGCGTTCGAATTCTGGGAAAGTGACGAGACCGTGTACGACAGGGACTTCAGTCGCATTGCTGCTGCTTGCTCAGCGCGGTTGAGAAAGCGAGGAGAGTTCCGGGCGTACCGTTACACTATAACAATGGGAGAAAACTAGCAACAGGCCCCATTTTATTCATTGTTATGTTTTTAAAAGGCCGCGACTATAGGCAAGTATGGAATTTTCACTTGTAGTTATAATTCTCGAACCGCGGGAGTGGAGATGACTTTTCCTGTGTCAATAAACATGTAATTTCGCATTCGAGAATTCATGTGTACCAATGCGTGAAAATGTGAAGAATTAGTAGGAGTCATTGCGAGGCACTTAAAATGTAAGAAATTGCGGCATCTCTTATTTCGACGGTAGCAGGGAAGACGGTAAGAGAATTTAATTAGATGGAAACTTGAATAGCACTTAAGGAATTATTTCCCTTTGGTCCTCCTATTTCCCAATTTCATCCTCCAACCACATTTTTGAATCGAACTTAAATCGCACGAAAGGAAAGAATACTTTTATGTGCGACCTATTGGATGAAACTGTGAGGATATTACCTATTTGCTGAACAAACAATTCCAAAATGCACCACACATTTACTGGGCATCCAAGAGACAACCTATCACTACTGAATAGTGTGAATTTGTTCATGGTACTTAATCATGATAGGATAATCAGGATTATCATTTAAGGATTATCATTTATATGTTTCAATTTTTTTTAAATTCGCAGAGCCAGATTAATTGAGGAAAATTATAATAGTAGGAGGGAGATGATCGTCAGTTTTACATGAGGACAAATATAGTCACATTATGATAACGTCTTTTTAGTGTACCAAGTGGTTAGCTTGGGTTCTTCCGCGGCCCTGGGCCCTAAGACTCGGGACTAATTTCACTTCTGGTGCAGGGGTATAAAGTTCTTACCATGCATTCGTAATGCAGTTTGCAGCATTATCGAAAATCACTGTAGGCATGACAAAGCGTTGGAATAAATGGATCGGTGGCTCATTATCTTAGTCGTAAGCAAAAAGTAGTCATTGTCGGTACTGTCGGCCTAGTAAGAGTCTTTATTAAATTAAGAACATAATTACATCTCCCTTCTCGAGCAGTAAATAGAAGAATGAAAGTTCCCTGTTTATTTTCAATGCGGAAAATAATACATTTCTCAAGTAGGTAGAAACATTTGATTACTCACTTGATGTCAATGCTATTGTGAAAGAAACAACAGGACTGCGAATTATTCCCTTATGGCTTGCATAACGTTTGGCGCTGTTGCAAAGAATGAACATTAAAATTAAATCTAGAAAAATGGACGAGGGTGAAATTATTGACTGATGGGATAGCAAACACGAGGTTACTGTATGCATAACATAAATACTGCAAGAATTTTTGATGCATCGGAGAATATGTATACACTAAAATTTCGAATGAAATTTGCAACATTTTCCAAAACATGACTGTAATAAGGAAATATCTAATTGTGATATGTGTATTAGAGGGCTATTGGAAATCGCTGGTTTCTTGGGGCATGTCAAGTACCTCGTTCTTCCAAATCACTGATCTGACCTTTCACAGTAAACGCATCAACTGGGCGAGGCCACTTAAAAGACAATAATTACATCTCCAAAGTCACTCTGCAAGCCATCCACGAGGAAAGGGAATGATGTAAGCTTAAGGGGTATACATTTTTTACGAAGATCGAACTCTAGTTATCTATCTTAACCAAGTTCGCACGGGATATGTTCCAACGTGGATGGTTTTACTCTTTTCGTGTTGGGTCCGATGAGTGAGCGAGTTCTTATTTATATCGGAAAAAATGTAATTTTCGTGTTTAGCTTTCTAAAAAATCATCACAATCGTCTTGATATATCTTCGTAGAGAAAGAAATATTCTGCATGCATCGAATTCGACCGGCGACTGAGGAATATACAAAAATTAAGAATGTAATCCTATACCACTAACTCCCGTAACCTTAACTTGGTTACGTGTTACTCTAATATGAATCTATTCTATTTAATCCAAAACCGCTTTTTCTTCTTACACCAAAGGAAATCCCGTAATCTAGCTGACCACATCTAAATTGTTCTAGCAAAATTCTTGTTCATAAATCGACAAATGTGAGGGATATTTTCGGAGAGAACTTAGCTGAAATGTTAAAATAGCTCGTTTACAAGTGGTTGTCATCATATAAATAAAAATATCATGGTTACATAATCTATGTTGCGTTACAAAACTTTCGTATCAGACGCTTTTTAATTTGTTCTTGAAAACATTTTGAGGTAAGGGGAAAAAAAATTTCTTATCTATCATTCGGGTCTGAGAGATTAATTTCATGGGATGATGTATCACATTGAAATCTATTTCCTTAGTAAGTTATATTTCTGGAAAATTACATTATTTTATTCCTATCAAAATGATTAGTTTCAATTTTTGACGTTTCTTTTTTTCATTTCCATTCTCTAAGAATAATAGAATGTGCGATGACTCCTCGTAAGGATTCTTTTCAATCTCAACCCTCTCTTTCCTTGACGAAGCCGCTTTGATAGGTTCTTGGGCTTGATTTGTATTTAAAAAGGCTGACATACCTTCATACAATTTTTATCTGGCTCCTATGTCTGATGCAAACGGTATGAAACGATATGCAGCGATATGATGCACGTTTTCATCTGCCAAAGGTAAAGGAGAAATTTTATTTGTATGTTAGCTATACCAATCATAGGAGAGACGGCAAGAATTTTGGATGCATCGGAGAATATATTTATTAAAAAGTTCGAATGAAATGTGCAACATTTTCCAAAACATTACTGTGACAAGGAAATATCCAATTATGATGTGTATTACAGGGTTATTAGAAAACACAATTTTAGAAGAGAACTTTCTCACTCAAAAGACACCAAATTACGATTTATAGAAAAGTGTAATAAATTATTTCATAAATAAATGAGTATGATTCGTGCAGACATGATTAACTAGTATCCCCCCTCACGCCAAATTGGCATGTGCAGGATAATGTATAAATTTGGATTTTACCGTTTAATTGCACTATAGCAAACTTTGATGTTAACATAAGTCTTTCATTTTGCAAAAAACTTATCTATTTTCATTGACAACATTTTGATTTTTCAGGGGCTTGAAAGAGACAGCATATAGAAACGCACGTTGGGGTGATTTGCGTTTGAATTCTCGTCTCAAAGCAAGAGAGATGTGTTCCTGCCGTGAACAATGAAACAATTGCACGAAGGAAAATCCAATCGCGTGTTCATCAAATCATTCATCTCGAGCACGTGATAAACTTGGAAGTAATGCGGAAAGGAAACACGACTCGAGGCTCTCCAGAAGGCGAAGGTTATGGAGAACGGCGGTTCACATAAGTGGTGAGTGACTAATTTCCTTCCAGTTGTTTCCGCTCACTCACTCCGATTAAGAGGGAACTTCATTACTTGACTAATCTCCGTTTCCCCAGCTGCCTTCGTATTACGATTCGTGGCGGCACAATTTCCAGTACAGTTTTTCAAACTCAAAAATCCTCCCACTCAACTTTCCGACCTCTCCTTCTGAACGTCCTCTAATTTAGATGAGCACTCGTGAGCTCAGCACCAATCAATTGATGGGGATACCTAAGTAATGAACATTGGAGATGCCAAAGCCTTAGCTGAAGTTCAGAGTGCACTTCAATAGCCCGCAAGCACCCTTCTCTTGTGTCGCCCTAGTAATTAACTATGTTTATTAGCCGGATGCATGATTTGGTTGAGCGTCGAAGTCATCCACTGACAAGGCTTTAGGGCTAAAGCAACAGCGCCACTTATTTAGGGGGCCAAGGTTAGTGGACGCCAAAGCTGCCATATCAATTTGGCCTTGCTCACGGTGCCGGGAATGTCACACGAAAAATTATGTTTTTAAAAATACAGCAGCTGGAGTGGAATGTTTCACCCATCTCTCATCAATATCAAAGTATGCTCATGCCAAAGGAGGCAAAGGAAATAAATTGGTTTCTTAAATGTGAAGTCCTCTTACCCAAATCGGTAAAACGCAAGGTGTGCAGGTAGAATTACTCGTTTCACTGAAGAAAAATCTCCTAGTCTTAAGCGTATACATAAAAATGTTTAGTTCTGCACAGGAGTTTCATTCAGACGGGGAATATCGGACAACCGGAGACCTGGTGAACAAAAGGGTGAGAAGGAAGCGCGGGGAGGGCTTAGGCGAGCGAGCGCATTTCTATGTGTCGACTCATATAATCCTACGGATCATAAACATGACGGACGCTGAGCCCACTAAGAACAAATATCATCCAAGCATAGGTATTCTATTATCCTTCAGGGATGTGCGATATTAGCATGTATCGACTAAGATGCACTATTACAGTTTCGACATCGCGTAGCAATGCAAAAGAGATATTGCTGTTTAAAAATGAGTTTTGCACTGCACTGTCCAGTAAGTACTAATTAGTCTTTTTCTAATATTGAATTACGTATAAAGCATACTATGCACGATACTATGGTCGTTCGAATGTGAAATGATGAGCAATGGAAAGAATTTTTATCCAAATTGAGGGATTCTTGCATTTTAGTAATTGTCTCTATGTCAAAATAAATAAACAATGTATATATGTATAGGTAGCATATGTACTCGTAGAATTGTTCAAATACTGACGAAGGTGATAAGACCGCCGAAGCTTATACATGTGGAATTTTGAACTCTAGGTATGAGTGTCCTTTTTATGTGCTCTCTATTTTTTCGATTTCCTTCAATTGTTTTACTTGGTGTAATATTTCAAGACAGTTTACTATGACTACCGTGGTTCCCCATCGAAGTCAAAAATGCGCACGTCCCCCGTCCATTTGAAGAAAAAATGTTTTCTACTACGCCGTTTTGCTGATTCCTTGAAACGAAGCTTTGATGGCTCGGAGAAAGAGTTACACTAATGGCGAACGCATTTTCTTTTAATGGCGTTAATTGAACGATCGTGATGTCGGTTCTGAAAAAATCATTACGCAGAGTTAAAAACCTCACTGCATACCTTCGGGTGAGGCATCCAAAGTGACTAGCAGTTCGTGTAAAAGTGACGAAAATTATTTAGGGAGGAATGGGTGACAGGCTTGGGGATTCCGAGAAATGTCAACGTAAATCCGATTGGGTTTTAAGCACCTAAAAGCTTTTAAACACGCCATGTTGGCGGTGAGGAAGCTTCCAAACTTAAGTGGAATCGGAATTAGAGACTACGCGCGAGCCTTACCAAACAGGAAAGAGAGGGGAGTCGTGCATATATTTGGGATTGTTATTTATGCCGGCGAATTTAAATGAGTTTCGATTAAGTGAAAAACCGTTGTTAGGGAAACTATTCGAAATCATTGAACGAGCTTACAGATAAATTAATTGAAATTGTAAATGGAGAAGGCATTTTTAGCCCAGGAGGACGGTAATGGTTTCATAGTTTTCCGTATTGAATACTTACTCAATTTAGTATTAGCGACGAATCGATTGGGTATTTAAATTAATACGCCTCTCATAAAATGAAAGAATCCATTTGAGAAACAATTCAATTTGATCAGTAATCACATTCCGGAGTTAAAAACAAATTTATGTTTAGGTGCGTGGGCCACATGTTGTTTTACCTAACTTAAATAAAATGAAAATGGGAGGAACGAGGGCTATATTTAAAAAAAATAAACGCGCCATTTGTTGGATTAGCTGAATATTCATTCGTTAAATATTCGCATTGGGAATTCCTTCTCTTTTGCTTACAAAATATTTAAAAATCCTTTCACCTTCGTACCGTGGCGTCACTCACGACTGCTTCGTAACAAGCGCTTCTTTCGAAATTGGTTTCCAAGAAACTACGTTGTTGCGACATTGTGGCGTTAAACGCAGAAAAAATTCTAAGTGAATTCCTTCGGCTTACTTAGACTGACCCTCAACCTGTTACAACAAATGTGAACCAGGGACAAGAGGGGGATGTTGATAAACCCACCACTCTGGTTGTCTTCTTTTTGCGTCCTGCACAATTTCGTGGAATTATTTCATAATTTTAATGAAACCCTAGCCTATGTTTCTCTGTTTAGCAATACCTATCACAAGTCCATTAGATCACCTGATGATCCTGTAAGCAGATAAACGTATGCCGTGCTTCTTAAATAAACATTTGGTGTGGGATATATAACAAGGTTAAGTTAATGTTATAAAGTACTCTTGTTTTAAATAGATGTAATAAGGAATGGATTACCTACCAAGAGAAATTTTTGACCCGTTTCCTGACAACGTAAAATGCTTCTGTAAGAGATTGTTTAGATTAAACCCAATGCAATATGCTTCTTATTTAGTAAAAAATACAATGAGCACAGTAAATTCCACAGTACATGTTTCGTACGATTCGTTCCAGTCTCACAGCATCATCAGGTACACAATGCTGATTATATTGTGAGAGCGAAACCAGTCGTACGAAATGTATACGGCAGAATTTACAGTGTGTTTCCTAATGTCAATAATGAATATATTCTGCCAAGTAACGCCTTACACCGTTAACTTGGGCAGAGTTAGTGTCCGTCAATAAAATCTGTCAAGGCCTTTTTTCGCATTTTCCTTCAAGCACGACGAGCTTTCTTCCGATCTCTTTTGCTGACTTCTATCAGATTGGTGGCAGAATAAGTTGTCCGTCCCAATAATGCCTCAAGTGAATCCACCCCTCTCTCTCTCTATCTAGGCTTTCCCCTTTGTCCCTGTTGACTTCTGCCGGAAGTGACGCAGGATCAAAGAGCGGAGACACAAAGGGAAGTGGGGTTTCTGAGTAAACATCCAATGGGATATATTCATGAGGCCTATGCGATGAAGTCTCCCCGGGTCCCCCTTCCCACAAAACCTTCCCCTCCCCGCACAGTATATGGCGCGGGGAGAGGAATGACCGAATTCGTGTCCGGGACGCGCAGTTCCTTATAACCACTTCCATCCCCCACGCCCTCTCTCCTTCCCTCCTCGCCAAGCCCACGCGTAATTATATTTCTGGGACGTACGCATATTCGATGACGTCACAACACAAACCCCCCCGCCCCCCACATTTTTTTCCTCC
>LYUA01003728.1:0-15398 GCA_002093875.1 Calopteryx splendens
CTGCCTCACTTTCGCTCCTTGAGTTCTTGTAACTTCTGCGCTCCTCAATATTGTCTCTTGTCTGTGTATACTGTCGTATATTCAGAGAATTAATTAATTAATAGTTTTTAATGATTTTAAGATAGATGCAAAATGTGTCATAATGCACTTCTTTAGTGTTAGCCTATTATAGTTAGTTTCGAAGTAGTATACTAATTGAATTAAAAGTAAATATACTTTGTTGTTATGTACCAAGTTGATCAACAGAGTAAATGCCACTGAAATTCAAGCGATTTCACGTGCTAATGAAGAGACGACACAAACAGTTCTTCTCTTCCAGCTTCCTTTGTGTACATTTCTCCCTTGTAGCATTGCAATAAGTTTGAACCACGACCGTATTTCTCGTGACCCTTTTAAACTTTCATGATACAACCCGCAACACACGACTTAAGAGAGCTTCCTGAGAGGCAACCGTTTGGTGCGTGACAATGCGTTAATTTTAATTCGCAAACAAGAATGTATTAATATTCATATCGAACACTTTCACTATTCCCTTCTTGGGAACTTTGACCTCGTAGGAAATTTTATTTGCACTCCAGTTTCATGAAATTCTGTAGGTACATAAAAAGATGCACGTGATCCACGTAGGTATTAGGTGATATTAAAAAAACGACTAGTAAAGACAAAACAATTTGGCCTGGAAAAAGGCAAGAACGGAAAATTATTAGCTTACCATAGTAAAAACTACCAAAAGGCTCTATAAGTAAGAGGAAAAGAGGTGGAGAGTCTATCGCATACGTGCCTCAAATGGTAAAAGTATACCACTACTTTGTGACTAAAATCGCTATGAAATAGGGAGAAAGTATTTAAAATTATTAGGAAATAATAATATGACTTTTAGCTAACACAGTAATCATAAGAATAGTATAAGAATGTCTACGGATAGGAATGGAATCAACGGGGAAACTATTTATATAATATAATAATATATGAGGCTAATCTAGCTTAAAATTAAACCAATCACTATAGCCTGGATTTATGAGATCGACGCGTGAGACATAAGATAAAAATGAATCATGATAGAAATAAAATAAGTAAAGAGATTCACAAAAATAAGAAGACTAAGTATACATCAAAGCCAGGAGGGATAAATTAAAGCAGGGGGAACTGTTTACATAGTTAGATTGTGTTTTGGGCATATATGGCTGTAGCAGTAGGGAAGGACATCAAAGGGGAATTGCGTTTATTAGTGCCGCATGCTCAAAGAGGAGTGAATTAAACATAGAAACTCTTAAGTAAAGGCGTAAATAAATTATTAATGAGATTTTTACTCTGAAGGTAGCGTTTTACGTCCCGAAACTTGATATTTCACGGAAAAGAACCTAGAGCTTTTTGAGGCGTGGGAATAGTGAAGGATGAAGAATATAGATACGCAGAAGTGCTCTATAAGTTCACTTGTGCCTAATATTTTCCAGGGCAACTCTTGAAAACCTACTTCTTTTAAGTAAACTGCTGTTATATAACGATAATGCTTAGTAAAAATATTAATCTATAAATAATGATGCTGAAAGAGGAAATCTTAATTAAAACCTGTTGGCAGTAGTTATTCTGTAGCAAACTTTAAATACGTAACTTTTATAAAACTTTTACAAGTATTAAAAGATTTTACCTGTTACTTTCATTACAAGTAATCGGCGGATAAAACATCAGTTTGTTGGTTGATGAATAACGGATAGTAAATGACCACGGTTAAAACAAAGCCAAACAAACGACTGAGTATTATCATGATAAACCCGTACTCAAAGCGTACAGATTCAAATTTCTGCGGTAGCAAATGAGACACTATTTATCGGGAATAATTTGTGATTTTTCCGTATGAATACATACAATGCAGGCATTCATGATTTTTCCATGGTTTTTGGGCGTCTTTATTTCTCTTCGTTTTATTCCCTTCTTATTCTATTGTTTAATAGTTCTTACTCGAATTATCGATTTTTCAAAACAAATTAGGTTTCAAATTTACAAAAGCATAATCATACGATGAGGCTCCTTCGGTTTCTAACCCCCTCTCGGTGCCTCCTGGTATATTCAAATTTAATATGAGAGTCTATCAAAAGTGTATCTTAATAAAATTTCAGCGGCAATTAGAAAAATTTAATTTAATGACTACTCTTCAAAGTTTATTCAAATTAAACTAGTTTAACGTGTTTCACGTTAAAGCATAAATGAAATTTAATTACAGTATACCTTGCTTTATATGTTTCATGTGAATTCTATTTCTAAAATTGAAACTTAATTACAGAAGTATGTTACGGGAGTTAACTTATTTATCAAACAAATTTGAATTTCTTCTTCATAAAAATCATTAGCTCACCACATTTACACATCACTGATCAACTTGCAAACATCCTTAGTTGAAACTTTATGTCCCCATGGTGCAAATAATTCAACACTTTATGCATTCTTTCCACAAAATACCATATCGGATATAAAATGATTTTCAATTGTTCCCTCAGAACGATTTCTTTTCCTTAATTTAAATTTGATGGGATATTTCGGTAGGAGTTTTTGCGCTACCCAGGCTACTCCCCCGAATTATTCCCATACTTCCCTTCCATCTCCCGCCTTCCCATACTTTTTCCCTTTGGCACCATCCCATTCAATTCGCACCTCTCCCCGGGTCTGAAATTCCAAAATCCCTTCGTCACTTATCCAGCTATACATATTTAAAACGTCCCTTGCCGGCATTGGAAAACAAACCCCGGCCTTAGTATTTTCCGAACTCTGAAACCCTCTCTCACTATTTTCTTATCCATACCACTTCCCCTTTCTCCTCCTTCCTCCCCCAGGCTCAATCCTTTGGTTGCACGGTAGCAGAAGGATTGCGCGTAAGCCATTGTTTCCCAGCTCTTATTTATTTTTGGTTTGAAAATTTGGGGACCCACAACCTCCCAGTTTCAAATTTCACGCTCTTCCTCTGACCTCCGTCGCAACTTTACGTGAGCAGGGGATATGTTTTCGGGACGTGTAAACTTTCTTTTTATGCCAAATCTATGAGGATTAGGGTTCAATTCCAGTCTATAGCTACAGAAAATCTGTTCCTTTGCTTTGCGTATGTGCATTCACTATTTTAGCACACGGGCTTTGAGTGTCTGAATACGAACTATGTTAATACAATAAACCTAACTTTATCAAAAAATATTTAATAATCACGGTGAACATAGTCACGTGTATGGTCACGCGTAGACTACAGCGCAATCACTGTGTAAGAAGGATAGAGCATGAAAAACTGGAAGAGTTAACTTAATTTCAATTTTTCAAATAGCAAGGTACCTTTACCTACCTTTTCGCCTGCTAATCTGGGTTTAAAATTATCCTAGGGCAGAGTAAAAGGTTTATCACTCCACCAATTTATGAAACAAGCTTTTACTAGAGGTAAAAATACCTTTTGCAAAAAGATATTACGGCAGAACATCCAGTAGAAATGGATCATAAAAAGCATTGTATAGTAACGCAAAAATGTTGCAATGTATGCCAGATTTCATTTTGTATTAGTTTGACCTATGGAGTAGTAACTAATAGATCGTTTAATTAGTTAATTATGGTTAAATTAAATGATTGCAAACATCAATTCTCATTATTAGAATTAACTACCGCCTCGTTACCACACATTTTTTTCAATGTTGAATTAATTATTATGTATCAAATTTTCTACTGAGTACATACCATGCAAGGGAAAATATTAGGAGACTACTGTAAATGTTTTATTGCAACGAATTATGTTACAGAAAATAACATCTCTATCACCCTTACCTAATACCGAAAACCTCAGCTTAAAAAAACCACTCACCACACGCTAAACATGGGTGGTAAGAATGAATGCTTAAGACCCGCAAAGTACTTACGATTGCTTAAAGTAGTTGCCAAATTGCTACTGAGTCAATGAGGAAACTAACCAATTGTTTAAACAGTAGTAATTAAGGCCACCTTATCACCGTAAATTATTGCGGTTTTCTAATATTCCAATTTAAAAGAGCCTAACGGCACGCTAATCTATGAACATAATTCGTTTATAAACAAAATAAAATTTTGTATTCCCGAAAATGATGAATGAAAAAATAATGAATTATAAACCTATAAAGAGGTCAGTTGAACAAAAAGATTTTCTATTTAAAATGAATGATACATTGGGAAATTGTGATATATTTCCTGAGAATAATCCGGAAGTGACATACAGCTCAAAGGCGTTAAATACAGATATTCAGAATTGAAATTTAACCTATCGAATGATTTTTTCCATTTCCTTAGTAGTAGGTACTCTTCGGGGCACTTTGAACTACCCAACACCGTAGAGATCCTTTGATATATCTCCTACCACCCGGGTGGGCGCGACGACTCTGAGAAAACTAGGCCTCTAGAGATCCTCGCGTTTCACTGTTGACGCTCCACTCCTCTCCCGCTGCTAGTCCCTCGAGTATTTTTACCCTCGCACCCTCAACCACCCTCCCGCTCCTCCGAATCGCGGGGCGTCGGCGAGTGACGGCAGTGCGTGCTCGGGCAAACAGTGAGCGGGGAGAGTGCGAGCGAGGGTGGGAATGGCGGGAGGGAGGCGGGGGTGGGTAAAAACTCGGGAAAAAAGAGGAAAGCCTTCACCGGGGGATAAGTGGCGCGCTCACTGGTGAGGAGGTTATGGGTGGAAGGTTGGAGGTGTGTGTGTGCTGAAGGATTTGAGTCGGATGTTTGGGCGTTGGAGGGAGGGAAGTGGTTAAAGACAGCGCTGAGGAATCTTCCCTGAAGGGGAGCCGCCCCATTTTCTACCGCCCCGCTCCCCTTCAACACCCGATCCTCCCCCTTCTCTCTCTCTTTCTCGCTTTACTGGTTCCCATTTTGATACTTTAGGATCATCGTCCGGCCCAATTCCCTCAACCGCACCCCGTTAAACTTTATTCACCGCTCCTTCTCTTTGACTGCAATGGTTACCCTTTATTCTCTTTCCCTTCCTCCCTTCGCTCAAGCGTCTCGAATCTTTCGCTCCTTCCTTTCTTAACCTCCCCGCGCAGTCGTTTCTCGTCCATTCTCCCTCTCCGCTCGCTCCACCTCGCCCCTCCGCCACTCCTGGATTCCTCCTCATCCACAGGACGCGCGCCATAGGGCCTCAAAATCTCAAATCTTATTTCTTGGGTTTTTGGAACGCTGGGTGCTCCGCGCTCGCCGGAGTGTCATGCTCTTAGTACAGAGAAATAATTTTACGGTTGCGTTTCAAATACATTTATGTATTGATCATTTAAGGGACTAAAAAAAAACAAGGGATTTAGTGGCAGGCACATGATGAAGTAAAAATTCCATACATATTTTGCCGATTCTGAAAATTTAGCGCTAAGCCGTGATTACTTCACAATTGAAAATATAACTTTCATGATAAACAGGTCCGACACAATTACACCAATTGACGGAAGAAAATACTTACATAACATACAAATCACAGTAAAATATGTTCAGCCAAAGAAGAGGTGCAATCTAATTATTTCCTACCATCTAAAACTGTGTTGGTGACTATAAAATTGTATATTTATTTCGCTCTTGTTTGACCATAGATAAGGGTTTTGATGCTATTGTCATAAGCTCTCGTCAATTTTTGACTGCTTCATTTTTCAACACGCTTTCAAATTCAAATACTTTTCAAGACTCAAACTAAATTTTAGTTAAAAATTGGCAGTTATAACTAAAAGACTGAATATAATACCTGAAATACATTTTATTTTTAAGGATTAAATATGTTGAATTAAATCAAGTCATAAAATAGTTGTTTGGCTAATAAAATTGAGCACTCCTTGGACTTACGTCAATGCCGATCCCAAGGCAATACCGATGATATTGTTATTTTGAGCTCTGCAGCATCCGAAAGCCATTAGCACTTAGACATTCATGCATTTGATATGTTATATTGAAATGAAAAAATTGGTACTCTGATATCGAACGGTAATTCCTTACACTTGATATTTTCTAGTTTAGGGAATTTGCGTAATGACCCTCGTGGCAGAGCTTTAAGACATTGAGTGTTCTCACTGGGAATAGTGGGACAAAGTCTAGATGGTGGGGTTAGCTGCAAAATGACCGAGAGTAACAACGGAATAAATACTTGTGTAAATAAATACGCGTGTCCACAGATATACATAAGTAAATTATTATTCAACCGGTTTCACTACATAGTAGCATCTTCAGGAATATTGTACAAGACATGGACTCACATGCATATTTTTAAGTTACTGACGAAGAAGATACACGTGGAAAATGATAGGGAATTTGTGAGTTGTGTATTTTCATTTGATTTCATCAATGAAGGAATCGAACTAATGCGTGAAGATACATGTCTTTTGAATGAAATACAATTTAAAATACTATAGCCTAAATAATTCATAAAATAAAATGTGCCAAGCATAAATCAAAATTACTATTTACACCTCTATTGGTAAGATTAATTTAGAAAATAAAACTCACTAAGCGTGTAAATTCATTTTCATGGAAGTAAAAAGTAATTTGTATAGAAAATATAGAAATATATACTTGCGACCACAAGGTGTAGGTAAGTTTATAAAATTAGGTCAATTGTGTCTCACAGATTTTCACTAATTGTTGATTGGGGAATTGCAATATAAAATAAATAATATGATATTCAAAACTCGGAATAATTATTTGGTGCATAATGTGCTCTAAAATCTGCTGTCAGAGCATTAAATTCCAATGAGAGAAATACATTCAGGTGACAAACTTGTGTATTGTTTTTAATCCATACACGGACTATACGCAGTAATACTAACGCATAAAATATTTTATCGTCAGCAGAAATATTGTTTTTTAAATCTGAGCTATCGCAATATTCGTTGACAACATGAGCCCAGTTTACATGAACCATGATACTAGGAAGTTAGGTTGGCCATTTTGGATTTTACGAGGCGGGCCGAGAGCCATGGGAAACTCCCGTTCAAGTCTATGCGGTGCTGAAAGTAGTAACCATCAACCTCTCTAATGCTTCTTCTTTTCTCCCGGATTCAAGACCAAAACTGCTCTACCAATTGTCCCTGGTAAGGCGTCATTATTTTCCCTATTATACCAAAGTTATGACTACATAGAGGGAACTGTGTGCCTAGCACAGGAAGCGCCATCAATGACGGGATAAAACTATCTCATCGGTAGCAGTAAGCAAGTTCCAAATTCAATGTGTGAAATCAGTGTAAATAAGTTTGCCTCTCAGACTAGTACTACGACGTCTACGGAATTACTGGGCCTACTAAAATAGACTATTCCGGTAATTTAGCTCGTCATTGGCTGGGTTTTATTAATTTTGAATAGTATGTATATATTTTCATGATAATTCCATTACCAAGGTGAGAATAGTCGCGCTCCTTCATTTATTGTAGGCCCAAGAGTTGGAGAAATACACAACACTTGTTGAATTTGATAAAAGCACAAAAAATGAGTGTACTTTTACAGTACATGCATCAAAATGTGAAGCGGATAGTGAATGAGGATAATTAGGAATATGACGATGATAATCAGCTTGTTACTGATGCTGTGGATGATAAGGGTATTCGGGGTTGCATGAACGTGCTGAAGAAATATTTAGCGAATAATAAAAAAGTGCGCATTTATTCATTATTAAAAATTAATTCTTGAGTAAAATTTTATAATTGAAGAGAACTTGAATTAGTAAATAATGGTCTTGACGTGGACATTAAAAACAGTACAGATGGGTTTATTCCTACATTTATTAATTATTAATCACCGATACGTCGAGTCTGTGAAAGTAATTGTAAATTGGATAAACATAAGGATTCGTCTATCAAAATTTTCATTTCTGATGATTATGTTGATCATATTGGGTTGTTGAATACTGTATTAATTTGCCACACGCGCACATAACCGCACACATAAAATACATAGCTATATAATTTAATTTCATCGCTTGAATTTTTTAACCACCAACTAATATTCGAGGACTCTATAGATTTGTCTGTGCATGCCCGATGTTGAAACCCCCATGTGCAAATCAACCAAAAATCACTTGAACATTCTCAAATATTACAATAGGTCACTCACAGTAAATAAAAGCATAGAAATTAATCCATATATATTTATTTTAACATGAATTTACAATTCAAAACCAGTTTCACCCTTTAACAAAACTCAATCACACTCTTGAAACTCAGATACTTGAAACAAGATTGAACTGTTGTTAAGGCTAATAAGGTTGGCGTTAGTAATGTTTGGATTGCAGATACCCTCGGTACTTTGTTTGGTTTCAAGTTTAATTATGTCAATGAAAATGATCATAATAATCAAGGTACTTATTGGGTTACCATTGTAATTGCAAAGATTGCTGGAAATGCGTCGATGGAGGTTGGAGGGTTGGAGAGTTTCCCTCCAAGTGATGTGCTTTGCTACAAGACTTTTCAAAAGACCAATTTTCAGAGTTATATTAAAGAGCATTGTACCGTAGTGTCTTCAAATGTGTTAACTTCTAAAATATGTATTAAGTTTTAAGCCTAATGATTGTTTGGTGTTGTATTGTAAAAGTAATATTGATGCTAATGCGTCAATTTCTCTTTTGGTGATGCTCAATTTTATGTTAAAGGGTGAAACTGGTTTTGAATTGTAAAATTTGGGTTTAGACCCCCTGCCACACACTATAGTGGTGCCTTTCAGGATACTATGTAGGCAATTATGACATAAATTTAAAACTGATGAATTTCCCACTCCGGATGTAGGTATAGGAAAACAAGTATAGAAATTAGGCAATAGGCCTTTTTTTACTTTGACTTGACTTTATTTATGTCAAATTTGCAATGAAAAAGTGCAAGGTCGGCCGAGTTAGCTGGGTGAGCAAAGTGCCCACCGACTAACCCTAAAGGTCGCGGGATCGAGTTCCACCACAGACATTGGTGTTTGGTCCACTCCGGTGGTTCGGCCCCTGAGAATCCTGATGAAAAGCCACTAGTGGCTGTATCTGGATCTCAGGTGTCCACGCGCAACCGGTTCTGTCTGGAGAGCCAAAAAGAAGTGGAAGACATTTATTCCATTTTGTTAAATCCCTCTCAATTATTCCCTCTGCCTTCTCATGGCTAGATTAAAATAATACTTAAATAAGTTATCGATCGAGAGCCAAAAACAAAATATTTCCAAAACTTTCCTCGAAAGCGGACGAGGCGTGACAGACTGAACTTCGTGGTAAACCTCAATGACATGTTGAAGACGCAATCCGGATCACGTGAGGCGGAGTCGGGGGAGTGAACACGACGATTTAAGATCCCTGTAGAAAGTGTTTGAATTATTGCCGATGCATTCAGAGGCAGGGGCCCGAATGGGGAAGTAAAGCTCTTTCGGGAAGAGGGCGGGAGCAGGCAAAGGAGGGAGGCCGAGGGTGTGCTCGAGGGGAGGATGGGGTGTGGCGGCCGGAGAGGGAGGCAAACCTCCCCAATTACGGTGCGAGCAACAGGTTCTTCTCCCTTTACCACTCACGTCACTCCCTAAAAACACCCACAAACCCCCTCTCCGCTCTCCCCCAATCCACAACTTACAAACTAACCCCTCCCGAGAGCACAAACACACACACCCACTTCACTCCGTCGCTCAACCATATCTCTTACCTCTTTCTCGTAACCAACAACGCACCCTCTGCCACCTTTTTCTCATCGCCGTGGGGGTTGTCGAGAGGAGGTAGACGGGGAAGAGCGGAATATGAGTATATTTCCAACCGCAATTCCCTAGTCGTCCTCCGCCCAAAGTTAAACCATGATCTTTTAACCACCTCCGAGAACAAAATCTTTCTCCCCCTTCTTGCGCGCGTATCATCCCGTACCGTGTCTGAAGCCTGAATTCCACACTACGCCCACGAACCCCAGGGAATTCATTCCTTACGTGCGTCGTTACAAAGCCTTTCGGAACCAATGTCAGAAAATCCCTTGAGCTCAAAATTCCTGCCCGTCCACTCCTCAGGTGTTCGTTTCTCTCCTCCGTCTTCACTTCCGTTCCGACCCGTCTGAGAGGGACCTCGGGTGAAAGACTCCAGTCTCTTCCACCCGACTACACACTTCCCAACCCCAGCCTCCTCCACGCTCCATGTTTCCAGCGCTCGGACTCCTCGAGCAAACGGGCACGCGATTCTCCCTTCGCTGCTCTCATTGAAACCCTCTCCCTCACCCTTCTGCCCACTTAAAAGATGAAGAAGGAAAATTGGAGATGAGAGAAGCCTCTTCCCCCTAAGCTCTTCAAGAAACAATCTCTTTTCCCCTCTCCAACCCCCGTCTCCCTCCGTCCAAAGGGTATTTGGGTATGGAAACCGAGAAAGGAAAATACGGGGAAGATGGGAGAATATCGAAAGAGATCGATACATCAAAGGGAGTGATAATTTGGGAGTGAGGGAGATAGGAGGAGACACTCGAGGATCAATGAGAGAAATGAATTGGGAGGTAAGTGTGTGTGCCTCCGACACCTCTTGGCTCCTCAATATAGAAGCCCTCCACCCGTTTCTTCCTAGCAACGCTTTCGAAGAGACCATAAGGATCGACGAAAGAGGATCCGGAGAAAGATTTGAGATGTATTGTTTTGAGGCAAGAGATTTTCCTGTGTGTGGAGAAGGGTTTACTTAATGAAATGGATCAGGTTACTTTCCTCTTTTTTGAGCACCATCAGACACGATATAAAATGGATATTTTAGATTTTCTCATGGTCACATTTTCTCATTGGACATATATTGCTGCCCTCACACATCATGAACTTTTTATGTTAGCAGCAGGCTCTTCTATGTTGATGATTTTAACATTTATCAAATAATCCGTCAAATCTTTATACAAAAATGACAAAATTACTATCGGCAACCTTCAAAAAAATACCATTCGACTCGAGAACGATTACTTACCATAGAATTATGGTTGACGGCTTGTAAATGGTCTATTCTACTGAAGTAGATAACTTAGGCGTGAAATATATTATAACATCCTGACCTGAAACAATAAGGTGTGATATTATAACATCCTGACCCGAAACATTTAATGTCTAACTTTGGTTCCAATATACTCTCTATTTTATCTTAAAAATCAGGTTTGTGGTCTTCTTTTCTGCCCTGGTCCGCTATTCCAATGGGCCATATCTCCCATCTATAGAGAGACACTCCACTCGAATGCTTTCGCACATTGTTTCCGTGTTCATAAACTTATCTTTTTTGACCATAGTAGTTGTCTCTTCTTGATAAAAGCATTGTTAGCTTCAGCTGATCTCCGGTTTATGCCCATTGAGCTCCTACCATTCCATTTCATACTGCTTTTGAGGCAGGTAAAAGATTCCACTTGTTTTAATTTCTCTTCTCTTAACAAAATAATTACCTCCAGCATATTTAGTTTACGTAAAATAAAATTTTTGTTTCTTTACATTTATTTTTGTGATATCCCTTTGGTACATAACTCATTGTAATCAATGAAGGAACCAGGCTTTCTGGGATATCTTCTATTGCTGCGACAAAATCTGCAAAATGGAGAATTTTAATATACTTCCTTATCATTTTAATTAATTCCATATTCCATTTCTTGTTTTTCCTTTAAGCCTATTTCCAGTCCATGTGTAGTTATTTTTCGATTACAATTCCTACCGTTTTTCATTCGCGTTGTAGTTACTTGGTATTTTCACATGCATTACATTTTTCCTTGTAATCCAGCCTAAGTTTTTATAGTAATATGAAAATCTAGTTCTACGTTAATTAAGACCTTCTCCAAGTCCTCGAATGGCACATAAAATGATTTGATTACGTGTTTCACATTTTCTGCCATAACCTTAAGAGTATGACTGCTCTTGTTCCTGTTCTTCCTGAATCCAAATTCATTTTCAATTCTTCCTTCAGTCCTTTAACTGATAGTTCGCGTTATTATTTTGGACGCAAGTGACACTACACATACATCTTACCCTTCAAGCCGCTGCGAGGGCGTGCGTCAGGGAGATTACGTCACCAGCCATTAATGACCAAGTACCTGCTATTGGCCATCCGCATTTTTTCTTACATTCGGGAAGTAAAAATTGTTGCAGGTGTTTTCTACTGCTGCAGTTACGAGCAATCTTCGTGCTTTCAGTATCTCTCAACCAAGGCTATCCAATGACAATGAGATGCTTTCTGTTTTTTTTATAACGCTTCTTTGCGCAACCTATCTTTATCCTGTTCCGTTCCGTGATTAGGTATTTCTGCGCAGAATACCAAATGCTCGAACTGCATTCAAAATGTGTCCTTGGAATTGTGAAACAACCTCTCTTCAATTTTTTCATTTGAAAAAAATGTTAACTTGAACATTTACGCTTGATGAGTTTGTCAATGCTGCGCTGCAGATGAGGTACGTGCTTTTCCCATGATAAGTCCGGTTTTATAGTGACTTCTAGGTATTTTACTTGGTATACTCTTCTAATGTTCACCCCTCCTAGTGAGTAGGTGTATGGGTGTATAGAGTTCTTTAAAAAAATTATTAATGCACATTTCTTCGAATTTAATAGGAGACCCCACTCCAGATGCCAAGCACAACTATTGTTGAAATCATAGGATGGGCCTCATTACCGGATTACCTACTTGTATCTTGATAAATAATCGTATCGTTGGCGAAAAATCTGGTATTACTACAAATTTTACAATGAGAAATGACAGGGCCGATCACACGGCCCTAAGAGACGCCGTAGGCTGCACCTTCAAAATCGGAGTTACCTCATCAATTATCACTTTCAGTTTCAGGTCAAAGAAAAAATCGCAAACCGAATGCACTAAATCTTCATTCATTCCACATAATTGCAGTTTTAAATTTGGAATTTATTATGTGGAACTTGATCAAACGCTATGATGAAATTGAAGAATATGTCTACTTGTTTTCTTGATTATCTCGATTTGAGGATGTGAATGAATAAACCAAATTGTGTTTCAAAAGATCTCTTTCGGGACCCATGTGGGCTTGTGAAAACCTATGATTATCTATGAAGTACATAACGTTACAATAATATACCCAATAAATTTGAATGAGAGAGCAATTTATGGTGCCAACTCTCCCAATACTTATGCTGGGATCTCTTTCGGTCCTGGATATTTGTTAACTCTATTAGTCGCCAGTTGTTTAACCAATCTCTTGCTATTTAAGATAACATGTATGTAACTAGCTAACTAGCTAACAGTAGACATGTATATTTCTTTGATTCCTGTTTTATGGCACACCATACACTTTTTACTTCTGTAATACTACTGAACGTTGGTGTAAAGCTAAATATAAGGGTCCTTTCTGCTTCAAAAATTCCGCTCGCTCCTTATATAATACTGAGGATATCTTTGATACTGAGGATATCTTTGATACTGAGGATATCTTTGATACTGAGGATATCTATGATATCCTCAGTAAGGCAGCTTTCTGTCCCCAAAACTATATTAGCGTAATGCGTACTCAACACCAGCCTCTTTATATTTTATACTATAGCATTTGATTTACACTTAACTGATTAGCGAAAATAATTTTATCCTTGTGAACACACTTACTATGTTTTTATTATTTTCTGTACGTGGCTTATCTCTTTCACCCCTATTTCTTTTGATACTTCCTCTGTATTTCCGCCTATCCGGCTTACGCTCTACCCTCCAAGTTCAGAGTTCCTCACATCTCCTGGCATAGATTTTCTTCAGTATTGCCACAATTACGCTCTTCTCTAGATCCTTAGGCGGACTTCTACTTTCTGAGCTGTCTTTAATCAATCAAAACAGGCTTAGTTTATCGTTTACTCCGGGAACATTAATGATTTTTCTTTTGATTTTGTCTCCTTCATATACCTTGTGCTTCATTATATCTTTCACCGCTCTGTCAAATTCGTCCAACTCCCTCTTTAATTTATTTGGTCATCCTAAAGAGTTATCTGTGCATTCATATTCGGTAGCCATGCGTTATATGTCATTTATGCTTTTTTTACTCTATTAATGCTATCATCTGAAAACCTTTCGGGTTCCAAATAATTGAGCTTGAGGTGACGTTACTACGCATTTACAGACAGTGAGGTTTCATATACCACAAAAAAGAAGACAAAATACATTCTGTCGGAATGAAACAGAAGATTCGAGGTACCAAAAATGTCTTCAATATCCTTCAAAGATCTGATAGAAAAATACCTACTTGAACTTTAACCATAAATCTCAACGACCAAAGGCCCAATACTATGTTTATTCAATTCTAGTGATACTTTGTTGGCTTCTTCTTGTACTCAAAATCTTTCTTCAGAGGTGAACTTTTTTGATAGTGAGTTGTAGAACAAAAGCTTAATTGTATTGCTGGCCTCTTAAAAGTTTTTCCAAATTAAATCAAGGAAATTTTACGATATAACGTGCCACTGAGAAAGAATTTTACCGACAAATTTATTTAAATAGTTTAACGGACGAATACAGTACCTAATTTTGCTCTAAGAACCACAACCTCACAATTCTTGAATATCTAATAGTTCATAGATCTTTGGAGGCTATTACATTTTTCTTAGAGTAAGCCTCATTTTTTCTTTTATATGACTTTAAATAGAAGCGATAAAAAGGTGTATCATTTAGAAAATAATTTTACGGCATGACGAAAAAAATATTTTTATAGATATTGCTATTTGAATTTTACATAATCATAGTAGAAAAATATTTATCTTCTCATTTTTCTCCTCTTTAAAATTAATCCTCATAGCACTTTTATGATTAAACAATGCTTTTTATGTTTATCAGTCATAGGAATATTTATTGACTATTTTCCTTCAAACAATTCCTTTGGATGAGTGGGACATCGGCATATGAATATACGATTGGTTACCACCGGACATAGTTATATGTTTTAAACCTCTCAATCTTTGTGGAAGTAGGTAAAAAAATCTTTAACCAAGCTTCGTAAACAATGAAAATGAATTATTGAAACGGTACGAAACATGGGTAAAATTTCTTTCCAGCGCTTCTCCGTGATCCAGTAACCCAAGCTCCTAGGCTCAAATATTTTTTTACATAAAATATCGCAAAAAACTATAATTCTTGGTCAATACTTAATTCCGAAATAACGAGAAATAGGTTCGTACTATCTATCAGACCAATCGGATTTTATTTAATTTTAAGAAATTAAATTTCAAACCAGTTATCCTCCTTTCGTTCAATGAAGGACATGCATTATGAACCTTCGAAGGGAATATTTAATCCCCTTCCGTTGTCTTATCTACATAAGCAATTCCATCCACCAGCAACATCCAACGTCCTCACGTTTTACCCTGCAACATTCGACACGCTTGTGCCACTGCGATTTCATCAACCCTTTCCGCTTCGCTGCCTGGAGACGCCCCCTTTCCCCAACCTCCTCCCTCCCACCTCCACTCCTTTACTCAATCCTTCGCAACAATGCCGGAGC
>LYUA01003728.1:65654-76347 GCA_002093875.1 Calopteryx splendens
TTTTCGTGTGTTTTTCCCCTAAATGCGTTTCACACCTGTGAATATTTTATAATATATATATACATACATACCCGTCCAAAGCTCTCCTCCTCACCTACACCATCATTCGATCCAAATAATTCCTGCCCAAATCTTTCGCGTGCCCTCTCTCACTTCACCACATGGTCCGCCGTTCCCTTCCGTCCACGGCTGTGGGAAACACTCGTGTCGAGCTGACTGAATAGGACAGGGCATGAGCGAGAGTCGTCTCGGCCGCACCAATCCCTCCCCTTGCCCTCCCTCCCCCCTTCCACATTCGAGGTCCGAGTCATTTCAAAGGGACTCGGGAGTTGATTCAGTGTCAATTCCGCGAGTTTAACCCCGGCCCGCCTCCTCTCACACTATCACATGCTCTTTCGTCCACACACACTACTCTTATCTTTCTCTCTCTTTTCTCTCTCTCTCACTATCACACTCTCAGGCTCCAAGCAGCATTTCCGACGCGAGTGAGCATCCAATCCGAGTCAAGGTTTCACCAAGAGGGAGACCTTTACCTTTCCCATGTTTGTCTTCCATGGGAGTCCCGTATTTATTTTTCGTAATAAACTTCGTTATTTAACGGGATAAAGAGGCGAGCGCCGTGTATCTTTGAAACGGGGTCGAAGCACTAGTGTACGCAACTCATTACTCGGAGGAAGTTTGTCATTTCAGTTCCGAAATCAATAAACCAATCATTCACAACCATAGGACTGTGAGGCCCTCTTGAGCCTAAAGCATAAATATGTTTTACCGCTTATTAAACCTGGCATTCACTGAGACTCCAGGACACCGAAATTTATCTTGCATTCGATTTTTCAAATCCTACTTTATTTAAAGATTTTCTTCACGTATTTATTTTGGCACTCGACCAGTATTTGCAATCATGCCTGGATCATTGGAGGGCCCAAAAACACCTTTTCGATCACGATAGTACGGATGACCAGTCCCGTGAACCCTTCTTTCCATCCTTCATAAATCAAATCACAATCTACTGAAATTGGAAAGATAACAGCTGTAACCCGAGTGGCAGTCGATACGTGCTCCCATTTGTTTTCATTTAACTTAATATTGGTACCTCGTCCCCTAATTTCATTTTTTTCAAAACAAATCAATCCTTTCTGCCATAATTTCTCTTTTAACGAGGCGATATGAAAATGTATTTTTTTATAATTCTAAGTTATGATCTAACGTGTTTTACTGTTCCTAATATCATTATATTGCTACCCTGGGACACGTTTTCGTTATGTATTTTTTTATAAATATCTGGACCACTGTAAATGGGGAAATGTGAAAAAGGACAGTACTCGTAATAACAAAAAAAACAGCATCTGATATTAAAAATTTGGTAGTAATTAACTGCCAGAACATAAAAAATAAATTAGCTGATATTGAAAACTTATTTAAGAATACCGATTTGTTCCTGGAATAGAAAGGTGAGGTTGGAAGCAATAGAGGTTATTAAAATGAGTAGAGTATTCCCTTCAGGAAAGTGATCGTGTCATATTAGTTCCTAGAGACTTGAAAGGCCGAATAAGATCCTAAGTGGAATATTTATTCCTCCTCAGATATAGAATAACTTATTTAAAACTCTTTGCAGACAAAATCAATATAATAAAAAATATTGTTCGGTTCATCACAGCGTACCAAAATGTAAGTCATAAGTCACGTCTTTTACTAAATATTTGAATCCTATACGACGCATGTGTGAAAAATGAACGTCCAACCATAAAATCCATAAAAGACATTTTATGAGGTACTTGATTCTTTCGTTAATTGACTATAAGAACTGCATGACGAAAAATGATATTCTCATCTTTAACATAATATTTCAATCCCATTTTCTTCATGACATTATTATTTTATTAAGAGTTTATATATTCGCTTCAAATCATTCACGAAAGTACCCAATAAGTACTTACTTTATCATCAATAACTGCAATCGGCCCTAATTGGCAATTAATGGATTTGGGAATTGGTACCCAATACTGCAGTGAAACGACTCACTTGACTACGTGGAAAACTACATACGAAATAAGATTACCTCTATTTCTCCCCTGTTACCCTCAGTGCTACAGAGAAAACAAGAAGGAAACGCTTCCCCTTCAAATCATCATCTAGCCACCGGTCTTCCTCCCTCGCCGTGAGGGCCATCTCATCCAATCCGCCCATACATTTTTCCACTCCCATCTCGGTCGCTCCCTTCACTTAGCCCCCGCCGAGCCAAGCCATCTCTTCTTCCTCACCCCGGCCTTTTTTTTCCTTCTCCTACGCTCCCGTCCACCACGAATGTAAAACGCCGCACACCTTGTCCTTCATTCTCCTCTCCTCTCATCTACCCTACTCACTTTATATTCCTCCTCCACACCTTTGAAGAGGAAAAGGATACTGCTTCCATGATGTCTCGGCTCCCAACTGCCTCACCAACGCCTCACTGAGGATGTGCAATAACGCGATGAATAGACTGTGAAATAAATATTAATGCAGCATCTAACAGGAATCGTAGGTCAGCATATTTTATATTCTAAGCCCCATTATTGTAAGTTTCATTTTTAACCCTGACCATCGAGAATATAATGAAATGCCGGAGGAAGAGGAGTTTTTCTAGAGTTTACCGATTGATATGTGCGATATCGTTATGTCACATATCATGTATCAATATCGTCTCTGGGGAGCAAGGGGGTGGTCAGAGACGGGCAAGGATGACGTATTATTACCCATAAAACACAGCCCTGATGCTAATACGAAATGTATCGTCATTGCGAGCTAATGGAATGATGCGTATCGGGTGAGATATCAAATTCGGCATCCCCAATTTACGCTGAAATAACGTCGATTAGAAGCATAGACATAGAGTTTTGGAAAATCCAGTCATCATTGCACTTCTCTATTCAAATTGGAGCCTCGTACAGACCTACTCTTCACCTGACAACTCCCTCTTATCTTCTCTTTCCCTCCCTCTCACTTCCAGTCCCTCTCTCCTTCAATCCTCTCGCTCTTTCCCCACGCTGGTCCGCAGTTGATCTCGAGGATCCTGGAAAGATATCGGCTGTGCTTCTTGGGAGCCCGTGTTTCTCACACACCGGAATGGAAAGAGGGAAGCGATGGGTTTCTGGGGGTTCCGTGAGTATGGGAGGGGGGTGGGGGATGGAATAAAAGGTAGTGAGACCCCCTGTTTCCTCACCCTGTCCCTTCCCAACACTATATAAGCCTCCCCTTTTACGTTCTCCCCTTCAATAGCGAGTGGCGAGGATAGTGAGTGGGGAGGGGTTTTCTTGGAGATTGAGACTTCTCCGTAGGCTGTAAGTGCGATTGAGGCCGGAGAGATTGAAAGAGGGTACGAGAGATGGAGGGCGGGATTTTGGGTGGACGAAAGTAGATTAAAATACCTATGAAAAAGTAGGTAGTCGTGAATCAGGTAGGGGATTGCTTCTAGAGTTGAATTTAAAGAGGAGTTAGCACGCAGGACCACCCTGGCATAATTGCTATATCTTCAACCAGGAAACATATTTTATATTCACTACTTTAGTTAATTATTTTCGGAATGCGAAAACGTTTCTTTACAGACATAATGAATTGAAACCAGAGGCTTAAGTTCCCCTTGATTTGCAGATAATACTGGAATTAAAATTAAGAAAAAACGAAGTGAAACGAAGTGGAAACAGTCTCATTGTGTCATAGACATCGAATGTATTTGACACAGAAGGTACCTAAGTACTTAACACTTCAGCCTTATGCTATTTTTATTTTACTGACATGGCCAATAAAAAATTGGATAACTGTTTAGGATATTTATTACGTATACGCACTATTGATATTTCAAACCATTTTCTTAATCCACCCATTTATTTATTTCTTTAATATCGATCATAGTGAAACTAATTCCTTTTAAGTAAAAGAAAAGAAACATATACCCCATCAGTGACTGCCACACGAGTAACGGTCAAGGATCACTTCATATGTCAAGTATCGGTCATTTCAATATAGAAAACGTATAAAAAAATGTTTTTTTAAAAATCCAGTATTCAGAAGTGAAGCTAGGGTTACTGAAGGGGTGTGTCCATCAGAGATCTACCTTAACCGGTAGATTACCATTAATAAAAAATAATTTCTAATTATTTTTCATGGACGCAACGTTTTCCTATTCCCGAAACAAAACGTCTTGGCTATGTGTCTCTTACACCATCTCTTGATCAAAATTCAGACGCAGAACTCAGATGGGGTGATAAGCATGAATATCGAAATAAAAATCTAAGACTAACTCAATTATTTTGTATTCCTTGAAACAGAAGTGAAGCTCACTAAGAGCTTCCAAACTGACCTTCTTTCATGAAAGATAAAGTTAAGATTTCTAGGGCGCTACTCTCATTGGATAAAAATGCTAATTTCGTTGAGTACCTAGTAGTCAAAATTTGAATTTTTGAAATTTCTACAACACTTAAATCTTTACAAGTATACTCTCTATGAAAGTAATTCTGCCACCTCAACTTTGCAATACTATTTCTCTTGTTTTCTCAACTCTTCGTCAATACATAGAACCTTCAACTTGGTTATGATACTATATACCTCTGTATGATTCAAATAATGTATCTACTTTTGAATTTAATATACCTATTATTAAAATATGAATAAGAGCAGTCGCATATACATCCCTTGTGTACAATTAAACCTCATTTATTTTTTTTAAATCGGGTACGCATGCCTATGGAGCATTGTAATTTTTCTGTATGCCGAAAATAACATTACTTATTACCAGTGCAGTTATATACCTTCAACTTACACATGCCTATTCTACCGCAAACATAATAAGTGAATCATATTTATTAGAAAATTACGTTAATATTTATTTCTGATATTTAAATATGGTGCAGTGTAAAATCGGAAGTTTTCCCAGCATGTCTGGTAATTTCCCAGGATTTCCCATGGTAATGACAAAAAAAGTTATGAAGCTTAAGATTACATATCAGCTTCTAAAGCGCTCATGGCTTCAAAGGACGGAGAAAATACCACAAGTTTAATGTCATTTTGCAATTATCATTTCTTGTACCATATCTATAACACCAGATTCGAGTGCTAGGCATTCGGGATTAAGTATGTTTTTAAGATATAAAAAGGTTATATTTATTCCGTAAAATGATTTATCTGATATCAGATATGGAAAGACGTGAAGGATGCCAAATGGTATTTTTTCTGTCATCATATATCCCTCTGAAGGTCATCGATGTCCTTGACGTATTGATAGAATTACTAAATTCATTGGCTTGAGGATTTACATCGCACTACACTTTCTTGTTTTTCGTATTGGTCCAATTCTCTGATACGTATTTCCTTCTCGATCTCACACCGTTATTTCATCACTCTCGGCATTCCCGAAGCTCTGCGTAAGGTAGCCTTCCTCTCGCCTCCAAACCCTTAAATCTCGTTCCCCTCTTATGACACGCTCCCCCAACACCCCTTGATCGTTCTATAATTTTGCGCCATTCATCCTCTACCTCCACCGAAAATGAGGCAGGTGATCGCTCTAAAGAGTGATCCCTTCAGGAAATTGGTTGTTCGAAATGGGTCGATCCGTAAATTTGCTCAAGGAATGGAGCTGTGAAATGGAGGGGAAAACGCTGCAAGATTCTATCGGTGTGGTGGGAAGTCCATCGGATAAATATATGGAGCGTGTAAACGCTCGGGTAGAGCATGCTTAAGGAATTTCAAGTCTCAAGAAGTGAGCTTTGAAAAACGAGATATTTTAGAACGAATCCGGTGAGCAGAGTAAATTAAATGGTTGAATGTATCCCCAGCCAGAGAGCTATCACGGACAGTATGTACCGTACTCTTACCCTTCATAAAATTACGGTTGGTATAAATGATATTTAAATAGGATTGCAAATTAAAAACCATTAACTTTGTCACTTAAACGAGTTTTGTATTTCCCTTGAATACCTATTCTCTAGCGACCAGTTTTTCCATTTAACTTAAAAATTATAATTTACATCAGCTAGTTTTATTTATTCAATGTGAAAAATAAATATTATGTTTAATTGATGGCCATTTCAAACAATGTACTTGCATCAAGAAGTAGTTTAGTAAATTATTTCCCCAGAAATTACACTTATCAAGGTTATCAAATACAGGCAAAAGTTAAAAAGAAGCCTAACTGTATTTTCAGATAAGGCTAGCTTGATAGAACTTTTCATGGACATTTGTACAAACATACCATAAATATTAAAAATCTGGTGACTACCATATGTCTTGGATATAATAGATATACTTACAATCATCCTGGATTATTTTCCATTTCTGCTAATTATTGGACGACTCACCTGGAATGAAAATAGGATTTACTTAAAAAAATCCCTTGGGAAACGTTTATAGATAACAACATCATTTTAGCGAGAATTCAATTAGATATTCAATGGTTTAGTTAAATGCATTAGGAGAAGAGAAATTTGAAATAAAATAAAACTCAAGCATCCAGTAATTAATGGAATGGCTTAACCACAAACACGCTACACATGTGACTTTATAATATTTAAATTAGTTGTAATCTAAAGGGAAATCCAGCATATATGTAAAATTTAGGAAAAAAAATGGACGATATCTGTTAATACTCACTCATATTTTACACAAAATCGCTGCTCTGCATATTTAAATGACAAACCTATTTTGCGTTGATGCACAGCGAAATCCTAATCAACTCAACAGGATGCTGTGTAACCATCTAGTGGAATTAGCAAAATGTGACGAAAATATAACTCCGGTTACATCGACGATAAGTGAAATTTGGTAATTACCTAATGTCACATTTTTAGACAGCGATTGAGGATTGTCCATTAATAGGTATATAGACAGTAACAGCACCAAGTAATATTCCCAAAAAGAAGTCAATAGAATAACAGTAATGCTGTAGGTAATGGAGTTGGATGTAGGTAATGGAGTAATGGAGTAATTTTCAATCATTTATGGTGAAGCAAATAATTACATATAATCCCATTAATGGAATTAACCTCAAAGCAATCATTTGATCAAAATACCTTTTTTTATCGTATAAAAAATAATTCGTATACGCTTTGAATTAAACGGTTCTCCATATTTCCTTGCGACGGTTGATTTTCCAACATTTCTCCCAATTCCGCGATCATTTGCCTTTCCTTCTCATTTGATCCGTCCAGGAAACTGACGACCAAACAATTAGACGCAAATGCAATTTTAAAATGCATACATTTTAACGATCTTAGCGCCTAAAATTTTGAGAGCCTTCCTGATAATTAAAAACCCTCCTCAAAACGGAATATGCGTGACTATTTTTCCAGAGTCATATTAGATGGGCGGAAGCAATTTATTCATCCAAAGGTCCGATATCCGTTTGCCGGGGAGATTCTTGCTTTTATAACGAGCCAATTGGCGCGTGGAAAGAATATCTTAATCCTTCGGGGTACATTCTTCCTCATTTATATTCCGATGACGCAGCTCACATTTTCGGAACTTATTGAAGGGGACGGAGATATTCCAAAAAAAGACGGTCGGTCGAAGCAGCAGCTCCCAACGCTGCTGGCCAAACTGCTTTACGGGAACCTAAAAAAAATATGCTAATCCCCCGACGTCATCGACTTTTTCAAGATTTGCACGTGCGTAACCTCCAACCACACGCCCCACATGAAATCTCCTGGCGGAAACCGAATCTCAAGGATTTAAGGAACGAGCTGAATGCGACAATTACCTTGATTGGCCGTCTTCCCTTCGGCTTCCGAGCCACAACTCCCATCATCATTTTCTTCGCGAAAATCGCGCGCACGTCACGCAGGTGTCCTGGGACGAGGGAGACGGATCCCTGGGGCATATTTGAACGGAATGGAGTGTCTACGGGCGAGCACACTTCGCTGCACAGCGTCTATCCCAACGGATCATGGTTCGGAGTCGGTAATTATTTACAAATATTGATTCTGCGGCGGACGTTTATTCACGTCAAATTGGCAGCACTCGGCGGCTCCGGAGGCTGCGTCGTGTCGATCGCCCTGAGGAAGGTTTTTGACGAGCGGTTGGGGGCGCACGGCCCCTGGAGATTAGGGAGGGTTGCGCTGGGATAAGAAGACACGCTTTCACGCCAGCGGGCGCCAGGGGTATGGATCCTTGGGGAACCGAGGCGGGTCTGTGGCCTCCGGGGGTGTTGCGGGGTGGGGATGAGCGGAGCCATATGTGCATATGCCAGGGGGAGAGGGAAGGGGATGAGGCTGGGAGGACGAAGACGGTGGCTGGGCGCCGCCGGGACGATGGAAATATGGGAGCGAGGGGAGGAGATTCAGAGGGGAGTTATTCAGACAAAAGGAGCGGGAATGTTGCCAGCGTTAACTTTATAACGATTGAAGTTGTGTGAGAAAAAAAACAGGAGGTGGGAAGGCAAAAAAAACGCAGTTTACAGGGCGCAGTAAAGCGGTCCCTTCACTCCGCTATATTCTCGACATCAGCCGCAAGCCCCATCGTTAATCAAAATGGGACCCCCCCCCCTCTCTCACGGACATGTTGGAACATGAGCCCAATTGCTGCCTGATGCCAGTGGACGGACGTAATGATAAACACGTCGCCCTCTACCAGCGTCACCTACTGATTTGCTGTTATTTTAATGCATGCCTTATTTTAGCTCTAGAAAATATTATTCCCCACAACATACCTTTCCCAGCGCCGAAAAGTGCCTTCATTCTATTTCCAAGCGTTTCAGTCGTGAACGGAACGTGATAACACATGGATTGCTCCTTTTTGTATCGAGGCCGTGCTGTACGTTACTTTATAAAGTAATACCACGCACCATATAATCCCGTAATAAAAGAGTGTACGAGAGTGAACATAGCTTTTTCTCGCAGAAATATCGTGATACTTTTCATTTTATTATGCATGCTTCAATCAGAAAAAGTGCCAATACAGAGGAACGTGGTTGTTTTGAGAAGACAGCGCAAGATAAACGGTAGGCATATAAATGTTTTTGTTGGACACCTTGGTCATTCTTGGAGCTCTGAATATTTTAACTTCATTGTTTTTTATGGGTGTAATTATTAAGTAAATTAAAAATTTTAGCTTCAGTATTGGTCATGAAATAAAAATCAATAAATATATATTAACAATAAAAATGCCCAGCGGGTTGATTAAATAATATACTAATATATTCTATCTATTTTTTTAATTTTTAGGATGATAAAATGAAAGAATCTGGTTAAATATTTATAATAAATGCGTAAATTATGGTTCCAGTCCTCACATCATGAATAAGGACTGATTGTCGTTGTATTTATTTGGAAAGGAAAAAGTTTGTGTACTCGAAAGAATGAAATTTGAGTTGGATTGTATAATTCAGTAGTACGGAGACATCTGTAGTGCGAAAGCATTAAGTGGCGGATCTGAATGGCTGTAATGGGAGGGGAAGACAGATGAAAAGTAGAGGAAAGAGTAAAAGAAGGTGGTGATTTGTTTTCGCATGAGTATTAAGTAGCGTAAAATGTGAATTTTAGAAAATATAAATATTTTTGGCCGAAAATTAGGGATTTTATGTCAGTGATGTCAGAAAATGAGATATTTTTTTAATAGCTAAATACATAAACAAGTACCAGATTTAACAGAGTAACTCAAAGAGAAACGTTTGCACAAAAGGTTTAAAGTAAAGAAATAGTCTTTCCTATGAACAAATTTCTAAATTTCAATTTAAAGAGTGAATAATTTAATATGTATGTGTTCATAAGAGAATGAGTCTGAAAAAAACAAGATCTTATCATTACTAATAAAGTAAAGATTTAAATTTGAGAAACATTTATCAGCATAGTGGTAAACTAAATAAGAGTATGCACATTTAAATAAGCAGATTATTATTTAAAGTAATAATATAAATGTTTCTTATGAATGAATTTTTGAGAAATTTTTCAGGAACGATTAAATTTTCCGTTTAGTCACCAAAATTTCCACGATTATTTTGTATGCAATTAATTGAAAATTTCTCCATACTCTCATGAAAATCTTACAAGTTTTCATCAATTGAATGACGACTCCATTATAATATTAGTCTGAGTTTTAGCCTCTTCCCTCATCTAATATAAGTAATCAGGCCTCAGTTGTGCGACCATATGCTTAAGACTGACAGTTCGATATGTTTGAAGTTTAGTTACTTTGGTATACCACAGAGCACCTTGGTACTCAGGGTAAATGGCATAAGTTTCCCTTATCTATCTATCTTTCTCTGCGTCAGCAATTTTCATTAACTACTTACATAGTCCTGAGGATGATATACATTATATAAGCCCTACAAATGGTGATAGGGTGAAAACAGGTTTCATAAAAATTAAACTAATCAACGTGAAATAAAAATATTTATATCCGTTTATCATAATAAGGTTCCATGAAGTTGTAGCCGAAGACGTACCTTTTAGCATTCCGGAGATTGCTGATCACAATAAGTGATAGCCTATATATTTTTATCATTAATTCGCCGTGAAAAAAAATGCAAAGGATTGTTCTGTGTTATAAGTCAAAAAGTAGTTCATAGAAGTAGCTGGATTTCCGCTTTAACTTATAGACAGAAATAATGGTATGTTAAAACACAAATGAAGTTGATACTGGAGGAAAAGTTCTCGGGTTTCCGACCGGGTCCAGGCGTTGTTGGTAGGCACCGACGTTTCGAAGGCTAAGTCCGCCATCGTCTTCAGGG
>LYUA01003729.1:4116-14958 GCA_002093875.1 Calopteryx splendens
TCAAACCTTTCCATGAAATATTTTGCTTCGCACGTATTTATAAAAATGTTAAAGAACATTCTTTTCTTGCTTTGCAGATATTTCCTTCTTTTATAGATTATTGTACAGGCTTTAATGTTTAGAATTGTTTTAATTACGCTATTAAATCAATTGGATTTCTTCCTTTTTAGTCCACAGCCTCATACTGATGTTTTTTCTTCCACTAATAGCTTCTTTTGCACATTCAACGAATCCGCTTTCATTATATTCTGTCTTTGTCTATTGAGTGCGTCAAACAATTTTTCTTCCAAATTCCTTTTGAATTGTTGAAGATAGTATTTCATCATCACTTGAATATGCTCACTCGGATACGCAGTAATAAATCTGTCTCCTGAATATCTAATTCAGTAAAATATAACTGATTTGAAAGTTTCTTTTGCCTGTAGGCATTTTTGGTGCATACTTTCTTCGACTTTTGTTTAAAAAAAAAGGCATGTGCCACTACTAGTCCATATTTTGTACATAATCCCATTACATTTTCTCCTCTCTGGTTCCGTTTTAAAAAATCTATTTTCCAATGTATTTTTTCGTAATGGACTTCTCCTAAGGCAGCATTCTCATTTTAATTATTACAATTTATGCTGTTCATGTAGTGATTTCATACACCTCCTTTGCTTTCTAGTCTGTGATGTCTATCGAAGAAATGAAATAATGTTCATCAGTACCAAAATGATATACATGGGCTTACTTGCTATCTTAACCATGAAATTCCTTCGTTATGCTGTATAAAGCCCTAGACAAAAGTTCCGTTACCCTTCCTGTGCATCATCTGATTGATCCCTCGTGAATCCCACAGCTTTCACTCCAAATGTCCTCTTCTTCTTGCCCTTTTAGTTCACTGATATCTCGGTTTTGCTCGCTCTCCAGTCTTTTGCAGGCCCTAAGAAATCTTACCTTAAATCTCTAAATTGGTGATCACATTCTTCTGCTCCACTCGATTGAGAGATGGCATGGTAAATGAATGTAGATAAAATTCATGAAACGAGTTAACTTCATTGAGAAATAGGAAGAATAAAGAAGAAATAGAGGTGGAAAATAATTATGTTATATTTTAGATGTTTTGGAAATATAGGCGTGCTATATTGGAATTTTAAATTCCGTAGAAGTATTAAGTCGCGATTATTGGAGTCTAATGAATATATTTGCAATTAAATCACTTTGCAGTGAAGCTGGACTTATTGATTGTAGAGTAGTAAAGGCGTAGTAAATGAAATATCTTGTTGGTAGAATTTTGATCCCTGACTTTATTAACTCCCAAACTTGTAAACCCTAATTGTTTTATTCTTCACACTAACAGGTCTTATCATAATCGAGATATGCATGAGATTTTTTAAATTTTATTTAAATTATCGATGGCCACAAAACTTTAATTCATAATTTCCTCATTCCCGTTTTATCAAATGAAATGGTCGACAGGTCGCAGTACAGTATTAACGGTTACTAATAGTGTGGGCTTCATCATCCTCCGATGAATTTTTTTTAATCATGCACGAACTCCCCCATGATTTGAGTGGACTACTTGAGTGTTTTGAGCTGAGAAATTAGCGGTGAGTAGAGTGGGTCTGATCCCTGCACGCTTCTTGCCCCGGCCCACTCGCAATTTTGAAAATTTTCCATCGCCGGGATAAGCGAAAGCACGAAAGGAAAAAAACCGTTTCACTTGGGAACTCATCCCTTTCCGTGTACCGTGGTTTCGTCCATTTTCCGGCATAGCGGATCCGTGCGGCGCTGAAAGGGAAAGCGGGCGAGGGGGAGGAAGACTCCGGCCGTCCGAGCTCGCACGGCGTCGTGGAAAAGTTTCGGCCTAACCCTCTCTCCCTCTCTCTCTCGGTTTTAGCCCCGCTGCTTCCCAACCGTCTCCACACTCTCTCTCTCCCCCTCACCGCGTCAGACTCGTCGTTCCGGTGGGATCGTGCACTCCCTCGCAATATCTTCTCCCTACAAGACCTCTTTCCTCACTCTCTCTCTCCTCTAAAGCCATTCAATCCCCGTGTCCTGCCTAACTCTTCCTCCCGCCCTCCATCGGCTCACGCGGATTTCCTCGCCTCCTTCCCTCATCGGTTCCTCCTCTCACCAGCCACCCCTCCCTGTTCCATCCCAGCTGGGGCGTGCGCGGATCTATCTATACGTCCGCACGTCCTTATATCTGGCGCACTTGAGCCAGGTTCCCCTGGGAGCACTCAATGTTCCCTCTTGTGTTTCTGACCCCCTAAGACACCAAAAAAATCTTATAGAAAAAGATTTATCCGGAAGCAATATGGGGGAAGATCGTTTGAAGATCGTACCCGATTGAAGTCGTAGGATTATGGTCTGTGGTACAGTTTAAAAAAAAAATATTACTCTTTGCCTTAAGAATTTTAAGAGTCTGGAACGGCATGGTAGGTTTGCGCAATGGATGGAGAACATCTAGATTTCTGCTATCCGTAAGAAACTGTAATGGCCGCCCGAATTGGACATTTTCTTAAAATTCGTTTCGCGAACGGAACTTTCGATCCAAAATGAGTTATAAACGTGAGTTGCTGCTAGCAATATATATCGTCCGTTTATTCCCATTACTCGTGGGAAAATTTCCCTAGCACCGCTCTGAAACACACTCGCGAGAATCTTTCCATTGCTCTGTCAGCATTTATTTATTTCCTTCGCATGCATAAGCTGCGACCACATCCCGAAAAGAGACAAGGCGTCAAAAGTGATATGAGCAAGTTACTCCTCGAACTATTTAAGACTCCTCGAACTATTTTCCAAATCCCCAGCCTCTCCTTTCAGTTGAGCCCCGAAAAGTTTCTCCGAAACGACGACGCCGCTTGAACGGGGATGGAAAAAACCGTGCATGTATACGCGCAGCTACACTCGCATGCATAAATCCGGATTTGATGCAGATATTCATTCTTGCCATTGTGTTCTCTATCTCATCCCCATCATACTCATCCAATCTATCATACCCATCGCCCCATCTCTAGTCTTGCTTCCGTTCCACTTCTTCATTTATGCATGCATTTCAACTGTCTGCTCTCATTCATATTTCCTTCCACTCTCATTTTTTGTGTTCTCTCTCTCTCTCTGCCTCTCTTCCTGCCTCAACGCTGCCGCATTTTCGTACTGCCCTCAGCATTTCTCCCCCCCCCGCCCTCGCCCCCCTCTTCGACTGCCTTGCTCACCATTCATCCCACTCTCTGACCTTCGTCACCGCAGTCCTCTCTCTTTGGTGTGTTGGTGTGTTCTCCGCGGGTCTCCATTTCGTATTCTCTCCCGCTCCATTTTTGTTTGATCTCAATTTTCCTAGCACTTGTCTTTCTTTCTTTCCTCCCTTTCCGCGTCTGCCCACCGCAAGTTTCCTTCGTCCTTTCTCTCGAAATTTCATATACATTCATATGGCCGTCTATTTTTTTCTGTTTTCCGGGATGGGGGATGGGAGAATGGCTTTCTTAAAGGCTCTTTCGACCAGGGAATTTATTTTGTGATGTTTTTGTTAAAATTTTATTATAGTGTCAGGATATTTGTGCACAGCAAGTACAGCGTCGAAATCTGTGTCGAAAATTTAAATTTCCCATGGTTACCGGAACTCATTTTATTCAAATGTAGGCTTGACTAATGAAGCTTGAAATTATTTTATTAGACTAGATTTCAAAGAATGATTGGGAAATAAATTATTCGATTAATCATATTATTTGATGATATGGCAATGATTCACATCCAGGAAAACTTACACATTTTTATGGATAGCTGAAAGAAAAGTTACCGTTTATCACCACCTATTTTATCTGGAAAATCATTCTTTTATGCATTAATTGTCACTTAATAATATATATAACTAAAAACTATAAAAATAGGTCAATTCAATTTTTTTATAAATTCAATTAATGTGATTTTGATGCATCGCCTTCTAAGGAATATGAATATTTGGCTTCAACTGCCGGACTGGAAATTAACAGAAATTTAACCAAATCCATTCACATGAATATTTACTATTGTAAGAGTTGCGTTAAGACTGAAAAAAAACAGGATAAATACCCATTGTACAATGAAATATTTGTGTGAGGTAAGAATATCTCTGCTCCTGATTTATACTTCTATCTTTCCCATTCTACTACCTCCCTTTGTTCTTCTTCACCTCCATTCCTTGTGCCCATTATTTCGTTTGAGCGTCGTGAGCGAACAGAAAAAAGCGCTTGCGGTTCGAAAGCGTTATTCCGTTTCACTTTGGAATGACGCATCCGCGGTGCAAAACCGGAAGGTTTTGATGGATTTTTCCACCAGCTAGATATACTTATTATTTTTTTTGTTCCTCTCCCGCGAGAATGGCTGGTTTCAAATCAGATTGGATGTGTGAAGGCAAAGGGATAAGATAAGGGCGTGAAATTACTACCATACGTCAAGGGGTTTATGCAAACAATCCCGCTAGCCATCTTCAGTAAATTAAGTTTTTGCTATTGGTACCATCAATCCATTCTCTTATATGTTTATGCTAATATTCTCCATCCTAACATTTTTTGTAGTAAATATATTCGGCTACTCTTATTATATTAGGAAATAGGCGATTTTATTCGCTTGGCTTTTCAACTAGTGGGTGGCTGGTTATTTGTAAATTTTTAGATGCACAAGGCGCGTGCCTGCAGAAGCAATTTCATATCCTGCTGGTTAAAATGCTTTGTCTCTTTCTTTAGTTGAATTAAAACTAACAAAAATAATGATTCCCTAAATTTTAAACTATTACTTATATCAGGCAAATTTAACTATTAGTTCCTGTAACTGAAACATTTCGATAGCCTTCCTTTCATTAAATTCCATCGAACTACCACGTATAATTATTTGAAAGAACAGCAAAAAGGAGAAAGACGGATTGGTTAAATTGTTGCCCTAAATTTAGCACTCCTTAACTGTGTTATTAGGTTTTAAGTTTTCAGCGTTGCTTCTGGGAGAAAATGGTGGTATACTGAGTATTAATATCAATTTCTCCAATATATTTCCGGAAGAGAGCAGCTGTAGTTAACATTCACCATGGAATTAGGTTCCCCGTGCGTGCCTCTATGAACACAATCATGGCTAGAAAAAAACATGTTAACCGTTTAAAGGAGTGTATAATTCCCTACAGCCACCACTGCATTAGTAGAGTAGTATTGGAGGTTATCTGATCAGTTATCCTACCAATATACTATCATTCCGCATAACCTCACTAGATAAACCTTTTTTAGTACGGTTATCTACAATATAATTACTGAAATACTCTGTTTATTGCATAAAAATTAATTGTTCACGGTTTGAAGGTAGTACGGATGCTGACTGATCAGTTATAACTAACCGTTCAAAAGGATGACATTAAAACACTTATATAAAAAACATCGATGTTGAAGTAACCACTCGACGATTTTTACTCACGCTCTCCTCCCACTTCTGGGTTGCCTACCAACTCGCTGGAATCCAGGTTGACTTCCAGCTACATCACTTTAATGCTTCGTCCACATCCACGTCCACATTACGTTCATCCGCAAACAAAACCAACAGAGGTTGAATAGCTGTTTTAAAACGACTTTAAAAGTGTTTGCTGACAATAATTTGAAAGTTTCTCCTGTTATTTGCAAGCGAAAATCCAGATTTAACTGTCTCTCATCCGAAATGGAAAACAAATATTTGTTCCCCAACACAATCAAGTCTGGGCGCGATTGTGGGAAACTATCAGTTTTTAGCCAATCGATTAGGCAACTGGCAGGTTGGTAGCACTGATCATGAACGCACCGAGTGCTGTTAACTTATCAGAAATCGTTTAAAAACAATATTTTAGAGTTATCTTATGGCAAAATTTTTTTCTTTGTGGAACGTAAGCAAACAACTCCTCAGCGGATAAATTCTTCGGGTGTGGAGAAGAGCTTATATATAAATGTTTTCCGTGGTTGCACCGAATGCCTAAGATGCGCACATTAACCCCGAGTCACCGATTTTATTTGGTGTGGTATTTTTTTTCCGGGCTACTTCTCGTACCTTCTACTCTCCATCATTCCAACAATCATACTTTGTATGTACAAACACAGATCCATCGTTCAGTGCTCCTCTCTAAAAATCTCCACGCACTTTTCGTCTTTGCAGCAGTCCCATTCCAGGCAGTGGATCATATATTTCACCCTCCCGTTCTCTTTTATTCCGCTTTCTCCTCCCTCCAAACTTTTCCACATTATTTATCCCCCATTCGGCCATTCCGCTTTCTTTCGTCCCCGCAATGTCTTTTTATCACCCCATATCTTCCTTTTTTATCTCTCCCTTCAACTGTTTCTCGGTGCTCTCCTCCTCCCTCTTCATCCACTTCGTTCCCTTTATTGCCACCTCTCTTCTCCGCCCTTTCCCTCACTACCGATTTCTCTGCACGTTCCGACCCCTTAGAGGTCTCCACCCTCTTCATACCTCAGTCATCTCTCTCTGTCCCTCCCTCTTTCCTACCCCCGCGGTCTCTCCTACCCACCCGCGTTCTCTTAACCCTTGAATCGCGGTTCTTTTGGGCTCCATATTCCTCGCAGTTTCCCTCTCATCTCTCCTTCCCAGCGCCTCTTCCAGCTTTCCGGCAATCTCCCCGCCCCATAACAGCCCCTGTCCCGTTCGCTCTCATGTATAAACAGCGAGGAGTACATCTTTTCATGCCATCGTAAATTATATTTTCAGGGCATGTGCCACGAGCGTTTATATGACCCTTGCGCGTGTCATTTCATTCCGTGCACCATTTTTTGTCGTCGCCCTGACCTAATCCTCACCCCACCATTGGTTATGCCCTCTTCGCTTTGGTATCCGTGCGTTAATAATATGGTACCCGCTATTTATGCTGTAAAGGAGTTCTGGTGATTTCAATGAAGTCCGGGTTGTCATACACATAATATAATTCGCCTGCTTTTCGCCGTTATGGGGAGGTAACTAACGGTATGGGGGGATACTTGTTTTTTCGTCATAAACAACATTCGAGTTGAGAGAAACCATGGAAATAAAAATCTTTCCTGCTTTTTGTCATCCAAAAATTTATCTTAAAAAATAAGTGGCATTAACCGTGAAGTTAACCAATTTTTGGTGCTTATAAATTGGAAATCATAAGTATAGGCCACTGTTATTCGTTTAAAAAAGGATTCAACTCCGTTCAAAATTTTCTTGAGGTCCATCCCATTATCAAATCATTGACGCTTATCAAGTTTAAACACATTGAAACACAAGTTAAAAGAAGTCGTCCGCATATTAATTGAAGCAAATTATTTTCAAGCATTCATTACAATTTTTCATTGTAATTCTTCCATCATTTACGATAATCGCTAAAAATGCTTCATGTTTTTTTACAATACCTCTATGGAGTAAATAGTACTTCCTGAATTTCCTCGTGCTATAGGGAATGCATAACCGCGTATTTTTCCGGGTACCAGAATATCCTGGGAAACCTCAGGTGGCACAGGGAAAGAAACTGGACCCCATACACTGATGAGTGTATTTCACGCTTCGTTGGGCTACGTATTAGCTGAGCTCTACCCTTACCCATCAAACAGCATTGGGGTTGATTACTGTGGATAATGGTAGGGAATTCTTTATTTCAGTGTGATATATAAAATGAATTTGCTTCATAGTACATCACGCCCCTATGTTCTGAAAGTCGTTCTCATTCTCTTTCATTCCTAAGACACGCAACGACTGGTTATAGTGAGGAGGTTTTAAATTCAACCAAACAAAGCGCTAGTATTTGCACATCCATCCGATTCCCATGGACTCCGTCTCCTCCACTTTCCTAAAACCCTTCTTTAGGCTTCTTCATTCAGTTCTCCCCTCATTCATTTTATTTTCTTTTCACCACTCCCTCGAGTATTCCCATACTGCAGTCACTGCTGGCCATGAAATTTAGTAGCGCGCTAGTACTCTTTTCAGCTAAAAATCATTCTTTACCAGGAATATTTTCCCTTAATCGAAATCCCATTTATACTCTGGTATAGATTGATCTGCCCTCAATTGTTTTCCCTAAACTTTGGTTTGAAAAATTGGAATTATGCTACAGGTACTTATACTATACATTAGGTAAAAACGGTAATATCCGTATATACTCGTGTATAGCTTGACCTAAAATTTTTTTCCAAAAAGTTGTTTACAAAAAGTCGATCTTTACACGAGTTATTACGGTAATTTAAGACTGAATTAATCGTGGTGTTCAGGAAGATTTTAAGTTTTAATTATTTTATCCCTGGGCGATATCATGAATGTTTTCGTTTGTTATGGAGGAAATTACGGTGGATAGGGGGAGTTAATTTGACTTATCGTGCATGCCACGCATGAAGGAGAAATTGTTCAATTCTGTAGCACGCAAGCAAACAAAAAGTCAGTCACAGAATGAACTGCCATCATCTCGTCGGATGATGAAACACAAGCATTATGTCGAGTATCCCTCGGGGCTCTTCAATTGGGCGATGGAAATTGCATCACAGGGATATGTGTTTTGATATACTGTTGTTTTCTTGGATGTATAACGTTGGGCTGAAATTATATATGTGAATTATGTTATTTTACCAATAACATATGATTACCTATGGGATATTTAAATTATATTTCTACATTTTTATACTTATGAAAGGACCCTTTGTGAAGGTTAATGAAACGGGATGAGGGTATTTTTTTTACTTTTGCCGTCGATTTTTCAAGTGCCAAATAATACATTTAAATATATACTAAAATAAGACTATTACTTTTGCATTGAGAATGACTCAAGTTTTCATTCCCTTCTAATTGTTTACTAGTTATCTAGGATCTGTGTCGATGATCACAGTTATTTTGTCTATTCTATTATTTATAAATATTTTCTTATAAATGGCTTTTACATTAATGAATTTCATAAAAAAAGGACTGAACAACATATATAAATGCTGAGAAGTCGCAGCACGCAAATTAGGAGGCAGAGGATAGGTGCACGTTCTGTTTAAAAAAAATTGTAAAATATTTCAAGATTCAGTCGTTCGCGTCTCTTGGGAGGCATTTTACATTAAGCATATTCGTAAATTTTCAATAATGCAATGCATATTGACGAACCAAGAAATATTTTTGGATACTGATCATTGAAAAGTCACAAAAATCTTTAATACAATGCTGGGATGGATCCCATTTTATTTTAATTCTTCTATGAACCAAAAATTTTGAAGTAGAATATATTCATTAAATGTTTATTATTTTTAATTGCTTTGTGATAAATATATTTATATGTAATGAGAAATGCGGTGGTGCGCTGCATAACTAAACTTCTGCCATATGCCAGTGAGATTGTTAATGGATGAATGGTAGGGGATTAAGATACACATGTGGCAATGGTAATGTGGTATGTTGGTAAATGAAGAAAATTGAAATTTTGTAGAAGCTGATGTTTAAAGGAATCTATTCTAAAGAACCATTACGCATTTGGATGTCATCACTCCTCAATGCATTTTATACGATGGCTAGAAATGACGCCTTCGCATTAGGAAAAAATATGGATTTTTTAATGCCAAAAAATATTACATAGAATAGTCCAACAAAGAAAATATTTATTTTTAAGCTGGATAAAGTGTTGATAGTAAAAATTAATTAACCAAAACAAAGATTATGTGTATAATGGAGCAATAATTAAATAATAAGATTCCTGGGACATGTGTGTCCGTTGGTCGTCAAAGGGCTAAGTGCATATTTTGTTTACAGTTTCAGGAAAGCTACTATAGGAAGTACGTTCTCTCTGTTATATTATGTGTTTCAGGCACTTTACATAAAAATATAATATTGAAACAATTAGTATTAAATAACAAGATACTTTTCTGAAATTTTCTAAATAGCATACCTTCCTTTCTCTAAAAGGTAATTTTAAGAAAATATATTTTTTATTCATATCTATGCATGTGCGTTGTCTTTAAAATTGAGCTATTTAATCACTTTTTATTAGAGCGAAGCAACTGCATACCGCGAAAGGCGAGATATTTATTAAAAGCAAATGCATCATAAATTAACTTAAATAGTATCCTGTAGATTTGATTATTACCATAAACTTCATTCTTAGTAAATAGACTTAGACTCTTACACCAACTTTTTGCGGAACCTTTTTAAATAAAAGAGCTGACGCCATATTCGGCATGCGTATCATATCTATGAACCGAACTGATACAAATTATATGGTAACCTTCGCAAGTACAACTCATCTCTTCTACGCAAAGGATTTTTAAGAGAGGGAAGCCTCCTTCGGCCATCCAGGAAAAAAAAGGGGGGTGATCGATTGCCAAAATATTCATGTGAAATGTAAATTTTTCCAAGCAAGTATTTGGGATCAGATAGAGAATGATTCATCCCAAGAAGGCTACAGATTATATATTCAGTGAAAGTATGCTAAAAAAAGTGGATTTCTTGCAATATGCCAGTAAATATTGGGGAAAAAATTCTACGCGATAGTGAACGATGATATTTGGTTAAAATACGACCACCAATATTTTCAAATACTTTAGACACTATATGCTCAATTTCATATACCAAGGTCAAATCATGTTATTACATTGTATAAACCCTTTAATTGAAATGACAGTACTTCAACTCGCGATTTAAGGAGTCGACACTAAACGCTGAGGGGATATTTTTATGAAATAAGCCTTAAAGTTAAAAATTGGTAAATATTTAGTGGTTTCCACATTTCATGTCCACAATTCCCTCACCTATGGACTTTGCTGTAAATAAGTACATCTTTCATCACCCTTTCACCCCAATCACACCTTTCACATTTATATAATAGCATTATTAAAGTTATACAGAAATGAAGAAAGGGTTTCTTTAGGAGTGTGTTCATCAGAAACC
>LYUA01003729.1:14974-37948 GCA_002093875.1 Calopteryx splendens
ATACAGAAATGAAGAAAGGGTTTCTTTAGGAGTGTGTTCATCAGAAACCTACTTTAACTGGTATATTATGAATAATACTAATTATTATTAAAGTTTGAAAATAATTAAATTTAAAATTTTGAAGTTGTGCCCAATATGATGATAAAGACCCCTCGGGTTTTCTTCCGGATCCGCCCGACCGGGGCAATGACAGTTTAGCACCTTTCTTACCGGCATCTTTAGGTCATAAGCACTTTCCATGCATTTTTAACCAAATAACTTCGCAATGGTGCACGTTATGCAACTCATGAAAATGAACATGAGTACAAAGGAAAAAGAAAACTGAATAATTGGTTCATTCCGGACTGCCAGGCCAAACATGAATCAAAATAATCTTCGCCTTGAGAAACCGCCTAGAATTCCTGCGAAACTCTCCCCCAATTAGTGGGTGAGCCAACGCAGAAGAAGTTCCAAGAGATCCTTTCACATCACCATCACCCCGCAAAGTTCAAACATCATACCTGATATCCTTGAATAATAATTGCAAGTTTTTTTAATGATTTCGTCACGTTTTACGACATGTAATATATGTACTCTCTATTAGATTACCTTAGTCTTTAAAATCTTTACCAATAACGTAAAACTCGATAAACAGAGACTGATCTATCTCTTGCATGCAACCACGTACGGTTATAGGTATATTCTCAATTCACAATTGGTGATTCCGAATTATTACTTGGAATGCCTGTATCTTTGAAAAGGTTGATCAATATAAATAACCTTTTGGCTAGGAGTAGGTGTTTTCTTCTTGTGGGACACCTTTTTAGCTCCTGTTATTTTCTTCCTTCTATTTACCCATCGCTCGTGGTCCTACTTTCAAAGTTTCGAAACTTTCCAATGTGGTGAAGGTTTTGAGTGTATAATTTAACATTTTTTCTCCTTTCCTTATGTCGATAAATGGTTTATCATCTTTGGTCTCTTCTGGGTTTTAACCGATGAATTTTTCATTACCTTCTCCGAACAGGAGTTTCTGCTGGTTACAACCGATGCCATAATTCAGTGGAGAAGTATGTAGGGTAGTATGGAGTTTGCTACTCATATTTATGAGTGACTCTTTTATGGTGGGTAGATTTCACCCGAATTACAGATCCTTTGGCTCCGAATTACTCTCCCATGTCACGTAAACCTTCATCCATTGTGAGGAATGAGAGCGAAATTGCGTCAATTACAGCAGGTGCGTTGAGGCGGCTGGGTGCGGCAAAGGAGATGAAATGCGGGCATATCAGGATGAACTCCCGGGTTTCGCCCCCCCGTTCCCAACTTGCTCTCTCCAATTCCTCGAACTACACCCCTCACCGTGCTACCTCGGTTTAGTTAGCGGTGGAAGTATCGATTCCGAGGAGGGAACGATGAGTGAAACGATGGAGGAGGACGCCTCGGCGCGGAGAGGAATAGACTCCGAAGATGAGCGCAGGAGAACCGAAAATCGACGGTTGAGGGGTTGGGATGGAGTGGAGAGGGAAAGAAACTGGGAAGAAGGGGTGGAGGTGGCGGGAGTGCGAGGGAAGGGAGCCGGAAGAAGGAAAAGCCTGGACGAAGGGAAGAGAGATGGCAAGTGTGTGGTTTTTTTATGACAGCGGGTTAAAACTTTTCACAGGGAGGAGGCAGAGAGGTACGGAGGGAGAGAGGAAGAGAGAGAGAGAGAGAGAGAGGAGGAGGAGGAAAGGCAGGCGGGAAATAAGGGGAGGGAGTTCGAGAGAAGGAGAAGTAGAAACGGAGAGAGTGGAGGAGTAAGATAGAGAGAGGTAAAAATGGACAAGACGGAAACTCTTGGTAAAGGAAAAAGAACGGAATGGAATTGAACCTTATCCTTCTGTACAGGTGCAGTCACGCTATAGCTACGGAGAGGGAGAGAGAGAGTGATGTAGAATCGGGGAGGAAGAAGTAGAATCGGTGAGAGAGGGAGAGAGTAAGAGGTAGATAGAGAGATCTGAAGACAAGACAGAAACTTTTGATAAAGAAAAAATCAGGAAGGAATTGGAAGTTACGTCCTACGCTTTGATAGAGACGCGTGAGATTTCTTCGAACGCAGCTCGTTAAACTTGGATACGTCAAGAGACATCTGACAACAGTTTCGATGACGACGGGGGCGTTATTTAAGAACTTGCGACGAAGGCACTGGGCGAGCACATGTTTTCCAGTTCATTTAATTTTCCACTTGCTTCTTCTCTCGCTTCAACTGCGATTGAACTATAGAGCAGCTAATTGTCCCAAAGGATATATTCGAATTGCACTCTTCTTCAAAGGTCGTCAGTTTTCACGGGATGCATATTATTACCTAACTAGAGGCCTGCTCTCCGAATGGATAGCCTTCTCCAATTGAGGGAAGACATATTTATTAAATCATCAGTAAGTTCGTAAGATATTGCCAACAGCAATGGATTCGCTCAATCATAAATAACCTTTGACCCAATGCGGACTCGAATCGGGGAAAACGGTCGGTGTTGGTCAATTTAACTGGGGGGAAAAACGTCTGTGGATTAATAGCCAGTTAATTGTTTAAAAATATAGCTAATATATATTTATAGTTATGAACTAATTTGCGTGTTGCTCAGCCGTAATGTAATGTGATTAGTGGTTTCCACGTAGAGAAAGAGCTGTTCTTGTCGCGAGACAAACAAATGAATTGCAAGGAAATGGATTTTTTTTAAGAAACGGTCACTCCACGGATGACGGTATACCTATGAACAGTTTGCGCTAAAAGTTCAGCACGTTTGATTAGGCTCATGACAAGAAAAAATTATAATATCACTAAGGCATTCTTATAATTGATAGTACTCTACTATATTAGAATATTTTTCCAGGACAGAGTGAAAATCTGTCGGGACCTTTCTAGCCATTTTTTTATCAATAACCACCCTGAATTAGTTACTTATACACGATTCAGTAGTGGAAAAATTGAATAATTTGGTTAATGACAAAAGGAATGCTACGTGTGGAGTACTAGGATTCTCAGCCAAATATGGTGAGAAAGATACCCTAAGGAGAGTAATGAGAATTCATTCCTCTAATGGATGAGGATATCACAAAATCAGTGATGTGTTAAATTGGGCTCGATCTGAGAGTTAGAATCCATAGAGGCAATATTGCTCAATCCTACCGGTAAAAACCGAAACTGGAATTCGTGGGCGCGCATATTAAACCGTTCATTTAAGGGAAATTCATGTGTACAAATTTCGCATGAAAGGTTCCTGGTAGCTCGTCGAGACAAAAGCAATCTTTTCACCAAAGACAATTAGAGTGAAAATGTTGATCAAATCAAGCACTCTCACCGGCGTACAAAAATCATAAATACATGCCCACTCCAGCATTCAAGAAGTATTATAAAAAATCTATAAAATGTTCTGAGAATGAAGTCTGCATTGGGGGAAAAGATTTCGATTTGCGATCTAAATCCCTGTGTTGTGGATTTTAAAATGCAATATCGAGGTAGAATTCCTTGTGTCAACCAGTTCATTACTAATGCGGTACAAATGTCATGTTAATTGGTGAAGTGAGGCTACCAGATGATGCACCATTATGACCGCACAATATGGCTGATGAGGAGTTTTACATTTATATCCATGAATGCATAATGTACCAACTACTAAGTGTTGCTATGACTACTAACTACCTCCTTAAATATTCAGTCAGATGGGCCTTCATTATGATCAATTGGAGGTTTTTTTTCAATTTCCCTCCGTCCGATGGTGATCAAATTTCTTTATTTTGGTTTCATCTCAACTGTACCAAATAAAATTAATGGATGAGGTTCTTTTTCAAATTTCCCTCCGTCCGATGCTGATCAAATTTCTTTATTTTGTTATCATCTGAATTAAACCAAATAAAATGAATGGATTGTTTTGTTATTATGCGTCTTTTTTTTGTATTTTAACATTTCAAAAATACTCCAAAAATAGTAAAAAATAATTTAAAGATTGCTTAAAAAATCTATTCTCTTAGAGCCTTACCGGTCCTAAATTTTTGCTTGAATCGTAACCGCCTAATTAAACCCTTCTTTAAGGTGCAAAGACAAACGGGTTTGTCTCAAGCGTCCAATTTATATTGCGTAGAGTACTTTATCAGAACTCCTTAAGCGTATATGATAAGTCTGTATTTAAGTTATTATCTAAATTTAGCGTGGTTGACGAGCTTCAATAGATACTTGGAAAGTATGGGACATATTCCACTTTGAAAAAGTGTTGATGATACCCGCCCTGCCATTGGTAAAAATAACTATTCCCACGCTCGGGAGTCTTTTTCAAAGCATTTGGCGGAGTTATCAATTTCAGTTATTGTTAATTGTCATGCTATGCCTTCATATGTATAGTACGCACTAGCTCTACAGCAGTTATAGAGCTCGAATGACAATAGCTCCGGCCCGTGTCATATTCCTTGTGGTCACCGTCAGGTCGGCGCACTTAAAGTAATTTCGTTTTTAGTATTTATTATGTCTTAACCCAAGTATGTAATTTGAAATGTAATTTATAAGCTGATGACTTACAAATTTTCCTGCACTGCCATCGACCAGATGCTAGGAAAAAAATAAGATACTTGTTTGGTGTGGTACTAAGTATCGCAAAAAATATTTAAATTAAATTATGAAAACACACTTTTCTTTTCGAAGTTATCTAATATATTATTATCTTACTATTATATAAACAGTCGAAATTCTGTTTCCCAAAATTTCGAATGTAATGGTGCTTTTTCATTTAAAACTACTTTGAAACCTACGTTGGTTACCAAGAAAAAGATCTTTAAAATTGACGCGTTGTCGTCATATATATTTTCGACATTTTACACAAATATCTCTTTCAATTGAAGTCTATTTCATTGCAGAATAAACAGTTTAAAAGTCTCGAACGCTCCATACAACTTATCGCTATTCATAATTTTCAGTTTATTATTGCGATATATTTTTCATCTATAGATTGCAGTAACGCAATTTATGTTTTATAAACGTATTATTCCATGATGAATTAAATTTTTTTTGAAATTTCATATGACGTGTATAGCTTTATAGTAAATTTATTAAAATAAAGCGATAACCGTTCAATATTTGTGACAGTTTCTAAAGAAATAGTTTTTATCTTCATCATCTGGCATTAGTCTAGAAAAAGTAATTTCAGGAAAAATCATACTGTTTATGGAGCAAGTTGCATGGTGGTCATTCAACATTAATTAATGGAAAACAATCTTTGTTAATAATGAAAGATGGACAAAATACTTAAAATACTCTACATATAGAATAACTAATGAATATGTATATTTATATAAATGAAACCTAATACTCTCAGAGATCTTTGATCCTATTTTACTATATACTTACAAATTTTTCAACATAATAATGCAATTCGTGAAAGTATGATATGAAACGATTTGGCGAATTCGATGGCAGGTGAAGTTATGTAGTGGAGAGAGACTAAGAATGTATGTAGTTTTGATTTTTATATAGATAAGTATAATTTCAGTTATTCTCCAATCCCATGCACTCGTCATCCTTGGACAATTTTTTTAAATCAATTTCATTTGGTTTTTCGGTGATACATCAGTTATTCGTGGAAAAAAACATACTGCGAGTACAGGGGATCGGAACAAAAACGTGATGCCTTTCCTGAGAAAATATATTTTGCACAAAAATGATATCTTGATTTTCAATTCAGAATCTTTTGATCTATCGCACGAGGATTACGGATTATAGTTAATGTTATGCACAATGTGGGGAGCGATTGGAAGGAAAGCGAAAGAGATTGGGAGGCGGTCATGGTAGAAACTGGAAAGGTGGGAATCGATAACGGGGGCGGGCGGCGAATGTGGAAGAAGAGATTCTGAAAAAAAAAACACCGTGGCGTTGGTCCTTTTACTTTTCACAGCGGCCCTATGCTAATGCAAGGATTAAATGGTTCTGAAGTCAGGATATTAGGGGAGTGCGTTTCCCCTCATACCCACTTCCCACCTCCCCATTCACTGGATGGGAAATTGGGGCTGAGGGGGGAGGGGAGAAGGTTGCGGAAATTGGAGGCCTGGCGAGGGTGAAGAGATGTTTCCTTGGAGTGAGAAGTGGAAGTCAAAAGTTCTCCCCTTGAACACCAAGAGTTGAGGGTGAGGTGGCCCTCATGCATCCCACTATTTACCGGTGCCCCCCCTGCCTTTCACTCCGCTCCTTGTGCCCTCCCTCCCTCCCCCCTCATCTCTCTCTCTCCAGTCCTAGCCAATGGGAAGTCGGGTCCTGAAAAGGGTTTTTGAATGAAGAATGAAAGTCCCTCAGCGAATGAGTTCGCGTAACGCCTGTCCGCGGTGGTGGGGGAGGTGAGGCATGGAAGGAAACTGAGTTTATCAAAGTGAGGAGGATATGGATTTCATTATTTTTTTTCCTCCTTCTCGAGCAGCCGGGAAAGTTCCTCCCTCCCTCGTTCCCCGGCTAGGTAATCCGTGAGGGTAGAACCAGACCAGAAGTTGGCTCACGGCCATTAATGACGGGGATGAGATCATTTACCCAACAACAGAGGGCATTTTGAGGCCCAGGGTGAATCACCTCGTGATGGACCCTTAAAGGAGTCAGTCTTCCCTTTCTCTTTCAAGGGGGTGTTACTTGACGGTTCGGTAGCAGGATTGCGGGATCTTCCCACGAATTTTCCGTGTTACCATCGGGAGCCGGAGGAAGGTTCCAAGATTTCCCTACGTTTTGGGATGGTTAGGAATTTTCGGGAATGGGAACAAAGACTGCGTCTAGTAATTATTAAATTTAGCAACTTTATTCAGGATCAGTCTATTTCACAAAGGCATCCTGCAGTTGTAATTTTATTGAAAAATCTAAAATTGAAACGAGCAATGTTAAACAGCGGCTTCGTACACCGTTACATGGAATTCGTGAGAATGCGTGAGATATTAAGTATTTTGGTTAAGTTTGATTTAAAATTAAATCGGCCTAATAGAATCATTTCTCTAAATTTTTTCCATTTTTTATATTTTGAACATGATTTTTGATACACACCTACTCTGTTTATCCAAATTACCGGTGGGAAATGTAATACGTCCCGCTTAGTGCTACATAGTAGGTAGAACCCGATAGTAATAGTAAAGCATTTGAATTATTGAACTATATTTAGAAAAAATTGTTTTTTTACATACAGCGTATTTCATTCTATAAGTTAAACCCTGAAAATTGCGTTTACTTAGTCTATGAAACTGTTCTATGACAATATACCATCGCCGATCATAGATTAAAAACTTTTTTAAATGTGAAAATATAATTGTATGGACATGTGTGCATGGACTCGCTATCACCACATAACATGACATTTTGACCAGCATGTTAATGGATAATCTCACCGTAGTACCTAAATCCACGGTGGTATACGGAAGGCAGATCGCAACTACCTTAGTAGTTACAGTAAAATGACACTGAAAGATATAGCGGTTTTACTTCTACTGTTGTCGTAATATTTTATTGCTTTGATTTAAAAAAATTTACGTAGGGGTATACTTGGCGAAGCAATTTCAGCTTTAAGTTATGATATATCCCTCAACGTCATGATTTCTTCCAATTTCATGCAGCGAATAGGTATACGAGCTCGTTCCATCTTAAGTATATTTGGTTGTATAAAAATCTCTCTGAATTGGGGGCAATTATTTGATTGGAAAAAATATCATAGAAAATATTCAAATGGTAAAATATTAGGTCTCTTCGGAAAGGATGGATATTTTCTTTCTTCTCACAATGGAGAAACTTCCGAAGGTTTTAAGAACGCATGAATGCGCTTTGATTGGCACTTGACGCAAACCAATGATCCTCTTCAGAGAGTATTGAAGATCTTCCGTTCCGAAGATTCCGTTGGATGGCTGGAGAGATGAAGGCTGATATTCGATATTCTATAAGAATAAATACCGGGGCATCTCAAGAATGTGGGAGGATTTTTTGACACGCAGAAGATCCCGGAGGAAGAAGAGACATTTACCTCCCGTCCCAGCTGAGTCCTCTCAAAAGGATGAGACATAACTGAGCCCACCCCATAAACGAATGAATGCCCAGAGGAGTGGATGAAATGCAAAAAGAGAGGTATACTCAGCTCCAATAGGTCATCGCGAAGAGGATGGTGTTCGATTCGAACTTCCTTCCTTTCGGTTCCCACTCAAACGGGGTACCCTCGATGAGCAATTCACCCTCATCCTCCCTGGTTAACCTCCACCCTACCAACCTCCCCTCATCGCCGATTCCGCCGCTAACCGTACCAAACCGCCGCGTCCTCCTTTCTATCATTTGTCCCCAATCAGGCGTTTTTCAATTCCCTCTACCTCATCCCGTGGATTCTCATTAAAGAGTGCAGAATAAAAGGTTTCCTTGAATGGTGATACTGAAACCCGTGGAAATAATTTTATTATAAAAAAATTAAATCGTAATTAACTGGTCCACTACGAATATATAATTTTGGTTACATTTCTGAAGTTGATTTTTCTGTGTCGATAATTTTAAGGGTCTTTCTTTTAGAAATACTTTAACATTTATTTTATTTCTATATTCTACAATATATTTTATGTATAATTATATTACTTGCATTTTACTTTGCTTGTATCGGTCATAAATTCAGATGTTCTGGATACACAATAAATGGCTTTACAGCCTCCTCTGGAAACGTTTATTGCATGCGGTAATCACACGGAGCATTTTATAGAATATAAACTCTATTTTAGTAAAGATAATTATTTTCACATTGCCATTCTTTTTTTAGAACATAAAAATTTTCCCTGGATTTTCAGCAAGATTATGCACATATTGTAATTCTAATCAAGCATTTCCGGAGGCATAAGCGGGGAAAGGCGATTAAATGATGCGCCGTTCACATACTAAGATCACCCTGAATGATATAAATCCTTGGTTTGCGGAAGGGCAGGCATAAGGGAACCTTGGTCTGTCCCTCTCACATCCGGCAAGATGGAAAGTGTTCTCGTGGAATAAACCTCTCGACTCCACCAAAGGAATAGAGAAAACTTTTTCGCGGTGGAAGTTTGACTGAGGAGGGGGGTCCACGGAAAGGTTTTCTACCTACCTAAGGCGCCCCTCTCCCATTTAGGGGCGGAGGGAGAGAACCGAGCAAGTAATTGGCTTCCAAGCAGTCCCTTCAAATAAAAACGTAAACACTGGTGAGGCAAAGACGAATGCGCGCTCTTTGCTCGAGGAAAAAAAATGCACAAAGAATAGCACGGGAAACTCTTTCCCTCTTTCTCGTTTCCGTCTCTTGCCCCCTCTCTCTCTCTCTCTCTCTCGTTGACGAGGGGGGTAGGCATTCGAGTGGAGCATCGTCGGAAGGGGGTGAAATAAAATTACTCACGACAGAGAAACGGTGAACGGTTTACGGCGAAAGTCATACAAAACTAGAGTTTCCGACGCCGGAGTTTGAATTTAACGGAAAACAAATAAGATATGAAAAGTTTCCGGCCGTCCAAGGGTAAATCTTGTATGTTTTGTAATTAGGCATCAAATGCAGGAATCGGACTTTGTGGTACGCTCGGGTTTTGAAACGGGAAAGTGGCTAAGCTGAGGTAAAATAAATGTTAAAAGGGAACGCGCGCGTGGTGATTGAACATGGCCGTATAATTTTCAACTGAAAATCTTATCATCAAATGAATAATTGGAAGGAAATTTTAGAAACATTCAATTTCCTGCACTATCGTCAAGGCACACTATCAGATGAATTGTTTCTAGGTAGTCAACGTGAGTTCTGGTTACAAAAAAGAATCGTATTTTAATTTTTACGTAATTCCTGCGGGAGAAACTGATGAAAGAAATCGAGCAAAATAAATAATGTAAGTTGGTATGCTATGTACTATTAAAATGTTGCCAACTAGCTCACTCTACGGCGACTGTCAATAATCTCTGGCTTGTTTTGTCACTTGATTTTACGTTTATACCGAGAGTTAAATAGCGAAGAATGTTAAATTTTGGGTAGCAGGAAAGTGAGGAACGTTCAGCATGTTTAGAAAACAGGTTACACGTGATGAAATATCACCTTTATGCATTGAGGTTATGAAGAGGGTGAGCATTTGATGAGAGGGTTGAGGCGAGAAAAAGGGAAGGACACTCTGTAGCTGAGCAATCATTGGCTGGCGTCCACTGACGCAGAGTTCTGAACTTATCTATCTCGTGTGGACGATGTCTTCAATTTTCCACATGGAGGATCACAGGCACCGGAGTTTGTGGTGTGTTTACTAGTATTCTACCCTGACCTACCGAGCCAACCTTCATTAGCTGTATTACGAGCGATTAGTTTTCGTATTAGACATTTTTGTAAAATGAATTACCTGAGTGTACCTTAATGTTTCCTACTTTTTCTCCTGAGGACACAGTTACTTGGACACTTCACCTCACATAAAGAAAGGCGAATTATCATTTCCTTTTGGATACCATAATTTTTATTCTTCACTGATTAAAACTATAGCAAAAATGAATTCTCTTTACATATTTTACTCTGTATTAGACCATAGTTATGTTGTCATTCTTCAGCTTTAATAATTTAACATGCCGCTTTTCGTCGTTAAAAAGTTTTGTTTTCATTATGTACCACAAATTCTGTAAAGGTTTTCTTATTGGTATATTCGTCAAGTAACTGAGTACTTCGCTGTGTGTGTAATTACTGTTCTCAGATGTTTATAAAGTACGTGTGTAGTTAAACGCATATCAATTGCTTCAATTTGGTTGGTCGCATATACGCATAGTATCTATACATTTAACTTTATGGTAAATGGTTTACTATATTTTGCAGAATAAAATGAGGTAGAAATATTAACGTGGTGTAAAAAAATTTGAATATAGCTATGATTTTATTTTCAACGCTGGCGTATTTCGATGCTAATTATGATAGGCAATTGATTGATACGTCGATTCATATAATTTTTTTGGATTTAGAAAACAGGTAAAAAATTGAACATTACAGGTTGTAATCATCTTACTGGTCGTGTTCTACACATCGTAATGGGCATTAATACTATGAATGATAGGAATGTATTTAAATACAAGCGTTAACAAGTATGTATCTCCAATTGATGATTTTTTTATGCGTTTATTTTTTATCAATCGTCTCCTAGTCGTACTGATTGCTACCATTTAGTACTATTTTTCTGCCAGAGTTCAATTTGTATTGTCATGGGAGATCAATGTATGTACATCTACAATTCTATCGGGCAGGTACTCACTTGTGACCGACAATATTTATGTTCATTTAAGATGTGAAATTAGTATTCACCAGAAATGTAGCAGTAGACCGGGCACAATATGGTCTCATTACCGTCATATTGATATGCGTTATATTTATGCTGGAAAATTTATTGTGTGAAAATTAATTCACCATTAAATTAAACTCCTGTGCGGATGCGCATATATTAGTCAGTATTGGATTAAATATTTCATATTTGACGAGAGTAGCCAGAAGCAAAATCGAACTAATTAATATCTTGCCAGCATGGTAAAAAATTAATATAATGGCTTTTTTGAGGGTGTAAACTCGATTCGTGGTAAAATATCGCGTAGGTACAATATTTGATTATGATTTTTTTCTCATGTTCCGAAAATCGTTTGGTATAAAAACTTGAAATACCTTGGGTAGATAAAATAATAATAATAATGTGATATTTCGTCATATTTTGTGGACCTGATAAAATTATATTATTTCCATACAGTAAACAGATAAAATCACTTAATTGATTGAATATTTATTAAATCGTATGAATGATACTATCGGATAAAATCACATGTAGAAATTTATATTTCATAAAGGGAAGATGTATAATCCTATCATTATTCTATGCATACATACTTTCAAAAGTACGCTTATCACAATATGCGCATTATTGCTTTGAAATAGAAAATGGTATTTTAAATAAGGCAAAGGGGCAGCTGGATGATTAATAATGAACATGCCAATTCAAAGATTTCAGGAATCTTTCCGCGATCAAATCGGCTTTGACACTTCCGTAGATGAATTCATGATTCGGATGAATGAGCATTAAAACATTTGGAGAAAATGATGGATTGAATACATTCCCCATTATTCTTACGCGGATTTTATATGGATGTAATACAGCGTCGAATAATTACGAAGAGGGAAAAAAATGAACAAATTTTGAGTCAACGCTTGGATAAGAGAAGTCCCCCCAATCTTACGATCTCTGTTTTTATACCACTTTTGAAAATTCGGAGAGGATTGAAAATTTTTTGGATTCAAAACGAGATGTCAAAAAAGGGAATAAACTTTTGAGTTCGTGTCGTGCCGACGGTAAAAAGGGAAAAATTCACGCCCTTTTCTAAATGGTTTTCTGAAAGAAAAAGGAGAAATATATGGGTGTGAAATGGGTTTTTTTTCGGAATCGGAAACCAATTTCAAGTTTCATAATTTGAAGTCGAAATTCAACCGCTCTGGGTTTGACGTAGATTTTCTCCAGCAGGCTGCCGTCATAAATGGTTGTACTCGAATTTTTATCCAAAGGAAAGGGTTTGTTGGCTTAGAAAAGTTTAGAGTGAACGAGGTTGCAATTGAACAGAAGCTCAGCGTGCGTCGAAAATGGAAGTGTAATAAATCAATCATTTGAATCAATTAAGCAGTACAATTCTCTCTGCGTTTCCACTTAACGTTTTAAACATTTTTTTCCATAAACGAATCGGGTAGTGTCATTAGATTCCCTTCGTGATAATTGAACTCATATCCACGCTCTTTCACTCCAAATTCTCAATAAAACTAATAAAAACAGTTTGCAATCACCCAAAAAGCTTAACTTCACTGCCTCAAATTAAAATATAGAACCACGTAAACTAATAACAAATAAAAGAATAAGAAACAATTTTTAAAAAGGGATATTTTTTCTTAAGATTCCATTTCAGGAAGAAAGGATAAAAATGATAGAGCTAAGTATTTGGGCACGCTCAACAATTCTCAAAAAATAAGCACAAGTATGTTTACTTTTCTTATTGAGATAAAGTATTATTTTAATCTCTACCTCTAACATCAATGTTCAGCCGTTCTGATTGGTTGAGTATGGATACTTTCGTAAAAAGGGGCGGCAGAAGAGAGTAATACCAGTGCTAAACAGTAAATTTATATACCTACAGGTCTGAATGAGAAAGTCCTTTGTAGAATCATTATTGTTGGGTATGGGCATTGCTAGTGATTTTAATTTCCGAAAATTATAATACTTATTAAAGGTTCCGTTTTCAATTAATTTTAAAAGAGCTGTAAATGTTCACGCTTCGTATTATATATGCCGTTACATTCACTATCATATACATTTGTCTCAAACTATTGATATAAATAAAAATGCAATTTTTGACCTAGGGTTAAGACCTCTAAAAAGTATGATTGAAGAAAAAATATCCCTGTGAAATCATCTCACCTATCTGAATTTCTACAATTAACTTTTTAATGCATTATTCTTTTCAAAGTCCGTCACGTTCCCCTTGGAATGAGATGTATTTATAATGTATTGAATTATATCCTCGTGTGTAACAAATAACCGGGTCAAAAATGCCGTTAATTTTCTGCAAATCTCTGCTTGCAGATCTTCGTAGCTCCGTTAACATGCGTACCATAAAATCTATTTCTGACTGCAGTCGATCGAGCTCGATGCATGCCTATCCCGGCATTATAAATCATCGTCGAATTCGAATTAAATCGTATGTTTAAATGGCTGACACGTTGGCTATCAACGCCCCATGTGGAAAACCATTCTGTGTGCATATTCGAAAAAACTAATCTAATTGTCTCACTTTCCTTGGAAGTGTATTTGATTTGTTTCGTTCTCCCTCGCCCCCAATCGTATTATCTCGGAACTCGGATCCTGCAAGTAATCTCAAGCAAGCAAGCCTTCAGTGTTTATGTTAGCAAGCGCAGCATGAATTTCCGGCACCCTCATAACCTCTTGCCTCACCTCTGAAAGGTCGGGTATATCATTGGAAATTCGAACGTCACTTGCTCTCTCATCTCGCATTCTCGTCTCGCGCCAAAGAACAAACTGGAAGTCCTTCCCTTTTCCCTGCAAATAAAAGAATACGAATGAAGATCGTTTTACTCTCGGCTTCTCCGTTGCAGCGTGCATCCCCCCGAGGGATATACCTACCGGAAAGTTCTTGTTTTTACGTGAACTGAGATTTATAGTCAGATATGTTCCGTGGCTTATCGGGTTGTGTTTTTATGAGTAGTCGGAGCAGTTGGCATTGGGTAGTGATAACGATAGGACGCTTACCGTACGGGAAATAAAGGGGAGGCGATTAAATCTCAAAATTTATTTTCCGCTTCATTTTGTGGAGTTCATTCTGTATTTTCCCTAAATCCGAGACATTAGAATGTTCCCATAAATATTGGTTCAGTAAATAAATCATAAAAAAACTGATTATAAGTAAGTAATATTGTTAGATTAACTCTATATTGCCTACAATGTTACTGATATTGCAATAAGGAAAGGATAATGCAAGGATGGATAGTTAAAATTCTAAATTGTTTGGGTACAGAGAATTTTAATTATGAGGGCGATTTTTAAAATTAGAATTTGAGAGAAAAATGTTCGATTATAAATGCTTATATACCTCTTCAGAAATTGATTTAAAATATTGAGTATAACATACGGATTTGTTTAAGTTTTAAATTGATTGTGGATGGAAAGATTAGTTTGGGATAATTGCTGAAATGCCTATTGATTTTGCCAGCGAATTTAAGATCTCATGCCTAGGACACTTATTTTACTCAACTATTCTTCATAAGTGATTTTGCAGTTTCGGTTTGGTCATAAAAATCCAAAAAAATCCGGAAATAAAGTCCACCTTGGACAAGAGATTTCGTGTGAGTGTGTCACAGCATCACGCCAAATGCACACCGGGCACGCCTACATGCGTGTCTCCACTCTCGCAACCTGACGCAGATCCCTGGTTGAAGCCCTGGTGCAAAAATGATTTCTGTTCGCCTAAGAGCGAAAAATTATTCTTCAGCTAAAATTGATTTTGAAAAATTTTCCAAATGTCATAATTGAGGTCAGTAATGGGTCGGAACTTCTTAACAAAGTGTTCAGCATTTTCCAGCAACTTACCTAGGTACCTATGACCAAGGAAGTGTTGGGTGCACAAACAGGTTTTGGGCACAGTATAAAAAACAGTTGGATATTCCTTAAAGCCTTCTGTGAGCCGAGAGGATAGACGACTGGAACCTATGTTTGTAGTGCTAAGGGATCGATTCCATTCCTTCGCATAGTACTTGTATCCAGATTTACGTAATCAACACGACCACGTTTTCAATCACTAACAAATTCATGAAAAGTAACTTTCAGGGCGATTTTTAATGGACAGCGTCGGGTATATTGCACGTACAGGAGAGGGAGGATCTCTATTATATGATATTTATAAGAGTATTCCAGATGCTCATATTGAAAAGGTATTTCGCTGTAAGAGAAAATTATTATTTTTGGTGTGGTTTTCCTCCATGCCACCCCATTTAGCGAGATTTGTGAGCATCACTATAGATAACAATGTGTATTTTTGTCCGTGGACCCAGACTGGAACAATCGAGCAGCTTTGAGAAATTTCTCTGAGTACTTGAAATTATATTTTTTTTAATTCGAGGATTGACTGACGCATTCTGTAATTTTCTTCTCTTCCAATATGTGTTAAAATGTCCGAAAATCATTAATCATTCAAAGTAGTGAAGTCACAATTGTCTGAACAGCTCGTAGACCTCAGTAGATTAGATTGGACCAGCAGGAGATCAGGTTGATTTAAAACATATTCGTCAAGTGGCTTTAGGTAGTTCACAAAGTTCCAGGCCGAAGTGAGAGGCAGATATCTTGTCTTTAGTAATAGGGGTATGACATATTCTATGAAAAACTGCGTGAAGACTTTGGAAAAAGGAAATAATTTGATGAAAGCCACCAAAGAGAAACGAATCACTTGCATTATAGCTGAAAAGTAAGCAGTCTTCAAATGCATAATCCCTCAATGGCAATTATTGATTCAAACCGTAAAACATACGTGGAACTAAACACGCAGCAGCTCTATAATCACTTTTTATGCGTAATGAATGATAATGCGCATCTACGAGATACAATGGAATATAAGCGTCCGCCCTCTCTCTTCGATGAACTATTTATCCTCAAGACTTAAAAAAATCATACCATGACAAGGATCTCCTATCGCTCGCTGAGCATATCACTCCACTGATTACCGCTCCTGTTGTGGATAGAATATACCTTTCACCTACATTCTGTTGACTGGCTGCTACGGCCTGCCAATTATTGCCTCGTTCATTGTAATCATCTATGGTTTAAGATCCGTCGTTTGTTTTCTGGTGATAAAGGCCCAACAAGCACAAAGGTGGAGAAACACCGGAAACGTAGTGCTTCGAAGATTTTAGCAGATGTCTTCACACATCCTTCATTGCCTAACCATAGCCTCCCCGCGAGATGAATTAATTCATAACAAGGACAAAGACTAACTCATCCTTCTCCTCGCCGAAGTTGTTAAAGCAGCGGGAACCGATGTCTCTCAGGCAGAGGCAGCTGCAAACACTAAGCTCATGACAACAGCCTTATCATTACTGCATGCCGAAGGTCACCGTTGTTGCGACAACCACTAAGGTTATGGAGTTCCGAAGAATATTATAGGGCTTTCGTGCATAATCCGACCACTACTAATTTGCTTTGATTTTTCTCGGCTTAAAAAAATTAAAGTACCCTTAGGGCCCCTTAAATCTCCTAATCTCCTCTTTACCCACGCTGATACTGGCCGTGATACCACCATGATCATTCTTCAAGAGAAGAATTATGAAATTTTGTCGCACTAAAAGAAACATGCCGATCTTAGCCATATCATGGCCGTTATCAGTGGTAACCCTTAAGTAGAGAAAGAATATTTAGTTTCACCTAGAGATAAATTTATGTAAAATTTATTTCGGAGATGAAACGTTTAGTGATGTTAATGGGCTACACTACTATTTACGCAAGAAGGCTATCGCCTGTCAGTCACCTTTTTTACTCCTGCAAGAGATAGGGACTCCCCTCTCTTCCTTACCGCTGCCCTTCATTCATATTACACACACGTACCTGGTAATCTAGAATTGATAATTAAAATTTAAAAAATTCCAAGGAATCCTGGAAAAATCAGAATGTTAGTCAATTTAAAAGCTGAATTTCGGAAAGTAAATAATATATTGGTTCATATTCCGCAACTGCTGCATCGGCTTGGAAATAAACTTCTACATACTGATTTCAGATGGCAGGGAATCATTGAGTGTCTAGCGCTGGTGCCATGCCATGTTCTCTCGAGGAAAATATTTTGAACATTTTAAAATTATCTTTTATCTTATACAGGTAATGCACTTAAATGGTTCAAAAGAGTAAATTTTAACTGTGAATATTTATTGTTATTAAAAGTGATAAATATGTTAAATTTCGCCTTTTTAGTGAATTTTTGTTATATATTGGCACTTTATGCCCGAATTCCCACGAAGCATGAGGTTCACCAGCGGGAAATGTTCTGTAGGTTGTATACACATATTTTTTGTACGCTTTAATATGATGCACTGAACATTGCTGCAAATTTCATTTCTGTTCTAACTTTTTCAATTAATAAGGCCTTAAGTCCCTGAGCTAACAAGAAGCTTTTCAGAGCGTCCAAACCAACAAATCTATTGCAAATGAAATTCTTCAAGCATAAATTAATACATCATCCGCGAATAAATGAGGGATCTCCATAATGAAAAAAAATACGAGATTTTTAGAATAAGAGACGAACTTTTTTTTCAAAATATATTTTCTCTGAAACAGAACTTTTTTCAAAATATATTTTCTCTGAAACAATATTTGCCTGAGATAAATTATAATTTGTAATTATATGTAAGCCGTTAAATTAATTTTGGTTAAAAGTGTCCTTTTTGTGGAATAGATTACTATTTACATTCATTTTTCTAAAATTCTGGCCCTAGGAATTGGAAAATATTTGGAATTTTTTTATTAACGGAGGAAGTAAAGTTTTAAATCCCTGTCAAAATTATTTCTACAAAAACTTCCAGGATCATTTCACATAATATACAATTTCAACTTTTTGTGAAATTTAAAGCATATTAACTATTTAACATGTATCTAAAGAAGCTCAAGGTTGTTATTGGGGACTTTTATTGTACGTTTTAGTATGATGTACTGAACGTAACTCCCAAATTATATTTCTAATTCAATTTGTTTTACCAATAAAACTGGGCTTTGTTCCTCCTCTTCCATCACCAAATAAACTCTTAAAAATTTATTACGCAAAGGGAAATCTTACAAACAGAAAAATGTTGGAGAAGGGCACTTTCTCATATTCCCCCTCTTATAGCTCCATCGAGCCATTTCCCCTCCAACGCGTGCTTTGAAACCATACTCGACTAGCTCATTTAGGTTCTCCGATCCGATGGTCCTACGCTCCAATATGACGGCTCGATCAAAACTGATCCTAACCGATTTTCTATTAACTCTGAGGGAAAATTAGTGCAAAAAGTTATGTATACCGACTTTTTCTACAAGTCCTTTTCCTGAAATGCTGACCCCTCTTTTTTTCATGGTAAATACGTATTTCATTCAGTTTAAAACAGTTCAGCGCTTAAAGAGTTAAATAAACTAGGTAGGTGTATTAGTTTTAACTATACCCAAATTTACCTCGAATTATCTTGTTAGAACTCTATGGAAGTACACATTCAAGGTTTTCTAGAAGGTTTACTACGTTATTCATAGGTGTTTATGATGAAATATTATCCTAACCTCGTGACCTAAGCGTGATAGATTAACATAATGCTAACTAATTTATTTTATTAACGAGATAAATCATCAGCATCATAGTATCTCATTTTTAATTTTTTTTACATTCTTAGGCATTTATCATGAATTATTGACAAATTTTGGGCCTATACAGTCGAAGTAATGACCAACCGGATATGTAGCAACTAGGGTGATTCATCAGAGCATTTTCCAGAAATTATCCTGCAAAATTAAATTAAAATTTAAAATAGGGTTTTACACATAAAACGTAACACATTTATCCTAATATTAATCATTTTTTTTCAAAACAGCATTTCTCAACCCTTTCCATTATAATTTTTATATTTATAAATACCTAAGTTTTTTATTTTTTTAAATTCCAAAACTTTTTTCCATTCCAAAGATTTATAGTTACCAGTTACTGCGTTAATTATTGTTTAAAAAGAACTGTTGATCCACATTTATGGACCTATCATATCCGGTTTCCAATCGAGCATTATAAAATTAAGAAGCTCCCCTAAATACTACTGTATTGACTTTAATTCAATAGAAACAGAAATTCGTTTGATTTATAATTAGTGTACTATACAATGAGATGTTTAAAACAGCTTTCTTCTAAAATTTAGGGTGCATTTGCCTCTCTGACTCATTTAATTAAATGAAAATACTTTTATTACTACTAATCCATTTAAATATTAACCGCATTGTTCTAGGAATATTAGTTTCGCGATATTAATTTTTTGCCAACAAAAAATATTACTAATTTAACCGCGAAATAAACTTGATATGGTTGCCATTTAAGAGAGAAGTTTATAGTTGTGGAATTTATACATTTTGAGTTGCACGTAAGGCAATTAAGTTAGCGATTAAATATTTTTACTTCTAGACGTCCTATTGGCCCTCAAAATTTGATTTTTTAAAGGTTTTTCTCAAGGAATTTTCAAGTATATGATACAGCGTTTCACTTCCGACAGCTGGGCTCCCTGTTGAAACTTTAAACGATCTATTTCGCCTTCCCATCCCTATTTACGACGACTTACGGAATCGAGGATAAAACAGGGTGTGCGACGAAAACTTTTCTCATTTAACTTATTTCGCTTTCACTCTCAAATTGATCCGGTTGTTGCCAAGGTTTCAATGTCGGAGAGGGAGGTTTGATGCGATTAAGTAAATCCCTGCATGAAATAAGAGCCTACCCTCTTCTAAACAGACGTGCTTCTCCCGTGCGTGTGAAACATTAAAAGTCCTAGAATTTATTTATTTAACTTTAACGGGATGCTAATTAATTTTCGAGTCCAGTGACTTGAAGGGTGATACATTTTTCCCAGGGTGATAGAAAGCTCTTTACGGGTTATGGGTGTGATTCTATAGGGTATTCTCCATTATGTTTCCGCACTGAAGAACTGATTGCTAATGCATATCAATATTGCTATTAAATCGTAGGAGCGCAGATCAATGCTATATGAACCTCGATAAGTTATCACTTGATTATTATCAAGCAATTTTTAAAGCATTGGGCAAACATTAATTTCCTTCCGCAAAAGGTGTATCAAAATTAAAATTACGGAAGTACTTATGCTATGAATATTATCCTCATTTTGATGAAGATAGGTACCGATCTTTACTCTCTAGTACAGGAAAGCTCTGACTTCAGTTTCCTTAATTAATTACTCGGATAGCACTTAACGAAATTAATATTTCTTTTTCCGCTGTAATGATCACGTCAATCAAACAACGAGGTTCTATCCAAAGTTCTATCCATTGGGTACTTTCTCGATAATATTTCTATAATTATACTATTGAACCATTATTACTCGTCGACTTCTGTCTACATTCTCACGATCAGTATGAATTCATACAGCCGGATATCCAGTGATTTAGCAAGTTGGGATTAGCTAAAGGTAGAGAGACATCACCCCAAGTTTATCCGTTTCATATCTAGGACCTTGCGCTTAAAACCACAATGAACAACCAGCACACAATGATTGTTAATGAGCCACATACTACGTACGCTTCCACATACATCCCTAATTTTATAATACATTTTAAACGGTCACAAACATAATAATGAAATTTAGAACCAACGCTAATGGCTGTAGAAATTACCATTTTTTTCGTGAAAGAGAAAAATATTTAGGTTTAGTTGCCCAAATAGGGAACCCCTCCCAAAATTAGCGTTAATATAAAAAAATATCTCCAGGTGGAGGGCATAGGGCGTTTACTTTTTTTTAATCCGCAATTTAAAGAAAAAGAGAAAAAGTGTCCTTCGTGGTAGTGGTTTTTTTTTAACTTGTGTAACCAAATATAAGTATTTCGAAAAGGATAAAATTTGATCTGTTAAATACAGTGTCAAAGAGGGGTGTTATAGTGCCATCGTATAGTTAACTCCTTCGAGCTGGTGTGATATTGAGTAGTGACCAATTTATAACCAGGCAAATATACTTAAGCTGTCGACACAGCTACCGTATAATGAGAATTAGATTGAAAATTCAAATACATGAAATCCGGATGGCGTAAGCTCTGTTTTTTCTCCTCTCCATCATCTAAAATTGTCCAGTTCGTCCTGACTCATCTTCGTGCGGGACATCCTCATGAACCCATGTATAAAATTGAGCTGTCCGCTGGGATAAATGGAAAAGGGCATGCCAAGAGAACTGAGATCTTACTTAGTCTCGGAAGTCCCATAAAGAAAGAATTTGATTGTTAATATATCGAAATTCATGGTGTAATTTTATTTAATAAATATCCTTAGGCGTATGTAAAACTTAAGCTTTTGAGATCCCCTTAACCCACCCTAATGTGGAATAATCAAGCTCATAACCATTGGAGGGTAATGAGACTTATAAATATAGGATTTGGACGATCCCTAATAAATTTTACGTACTGCGTAAACCTCCTCTTCTTTGCGTTGCATTTATCAATACCGTATGCGGTTCCTTCCATCAGCCTTCATTTAATCCAGAAAGCTTCCTTCCAGTTCCTCGCTTACCTAATATTCTGATTTCTGTCATGGTCCTCAGTATTCCCCTACAAACTCAGAATCTCATTCACTCACTCTTTCTGCCTTTTCCGAATATCACGTGCCAAGTTTCTCTCGTCGCCCACGATACATATAACTTTTCCGTAAGTCTTCCTATCCTTCCAACTTATTTCATTCATTCTTTTTCCTGCTCTCGTCTCAAAAGCTTTTAATAGAAACTCATAAAAGGAAATATATCGGATCAATATTAATGATCCATATTGAGATCGAAACTAAACTCTTCTTTAAATCATCTCTAAGCGTAAATGTCAACAGCACCTTCCTCATTTTTCCAATGAATTCATCACTTGAAATTCCCGCTTCTACGCCCATTTCCTCCTAAGTAAGGCCCAAATAAATAAACTATTTCAATTCTTCTATATATTCCCTACCGACTCCTTCCTACATCTGGAGAATCTCTTCACTTTGGATTTTTTTACCATTGAAGTTAATTTCACCCTCCCCTCATTGATCCTGTAATGTAGTCAACATTAAATGAACATCTTTGTTTTGTCTGGCTAACTAAATCTTGATCATCTGAAAATTAAGTGACTTAATCAGCTTCTTGCCCACCTTCATTCGTGGCTCCAAACAAATTTTTTTATATTTCTTCAGGATTTAAGTAGAAAGACGCAGGTGATAACCCTATCTTTATTCCACCTATGACTTCGGATCCCGACTCTTCCCATTCTTCTCGGCTCGTCGGATTCATTTACATACCTATTTCTAGGTTACTCGCCTATCATTCCGTCTACTTCTATGTTTTGCTATTATCAATGTCCACGCTACTCCCTCGAACGCCTTTTTCACCCACGAAGCACACAGATTGATTTTATAGTGAATTCCCTTCTATTAGTGTAATTTTTACTGTAATGGTGAATTCCTTTCCCATTTGCATTCACCCAGAACTTCACCTAGGTCGGAGTCGGAGTGTTTATTACGGAAATCCTCGCATAGAAATTCATAGCTGTTAGTGATTCTCATTAAATATTACTTTTATTATTATGAAAAGTAATTACTGGTTAAAGTAGGTTTATGATGGATGATTCTGTCATCTACAATTACCCTTTCTTCATTTCCGCATATTTTATGACACCCTTCTTTCCATCTAAAATGCCTATTATTCTCCTCCCTCTCCCTCGCTTACCCAACATTCTACCCTCTATCATATTCTTCAA
>LYUA01003730.1:21254-31971 GCA_002093875.1 Calopteryx splendens
TCAAGAAAGTGGGTAGTGCAAAAATATCTCCTACTGGGTCACAGGACCATGTAATAGCTTAGTATCACTTTGTAAACATAATTAAACTAATCTGTACTAAAAAATACTCATCTTAGTGTTACTGTGGCTAGAAACTGCTTGAAGAATGTAATAGTATTATTTCTAACTAAGCAGGATTAGGAGATTTTATTCTTTTCATTGTATTTATAATTTTTATTTTATGTTAAAAATTCTCAGCTATATGCATTTTAAGGAACGGTATTGGCTATGATACTAGCTGAAAATACGTAAAAAAAAGATCTACTAATAGCCTACAAGAAGAGATTCGCCCATTGTATACTATGCACCTAAGCTTTATTCAAAATTATTATGGAAAAAAATTCATCCTGTATAGGAATATTATGGTAGGTTCCTATGAGGTGATTGGTTCTAACACCAATTTCTACTGTTAAATTACGAAGCGAGAAAAACATTATGGCCATCATATGGGTAAGTACTTTAGTAAATCTGAACTTAAAAATGGTTATCATAGAGCCACAGAAATGTTAAGTAGAGCTCCAACCCATTAGTAGTGCAACAACTTGACCACCTTCTAACAAAATCTTTCAGCAGAAAATATCAAGTTGTATAAATCAACTATAATCTTTGCCTTTTTTTATTCACTCAGTCTTGGCTTCTGAAATTCATTTTTATAGCATCTTTAAATACTCAATATACATGTAACCACTTTTTGAGAAACTCATCAATTAATTAATTACAGTGAATTAAGTGGCCATTTCTTTAGTGAAAGAGTTTCTTTCAGTGGTTGGTTGAAAACTGGAATGCATTCATACCTTCAAAATGTTCTTTTTCACGGTAAAGTCAAAAAAGCCAGATTTTAAGTCATTTCTGAAAACCTACCCCTTTTATATATTAAAAATGTTATAAATAATTATAAATTCCAATTCCCAAGGTTCCCAATTAAAAATGGAAGTAAGAGTACTAATTTTATCAGCTCTATACTTGTAGTGTAGCCAGAGGGGCTGATTAGAATATAGCTCCCTGAAAGTTTACTGCCACAAGAGTAGTTGACTGCAATACTATGTATTTGTAATTTCATGCCAAATGCAATTATAATTTTTTCTTGAAAAATAAAAAAGTCAAAAATATCAATATTTAGGCCTTTCAACTGTAGAAATAAATTCTTAAGGTAGTATTAGTAGTAAGCAATTAATAGTAAGCAAAAGGTCAGTATTAGACCCCCTCCCGTCATCCTCCAAAATTATTTTCTTATTACACTACTAGAGCAATTATTTATTATGCTTAAAAAAAGGAGTAGGTACTTAAATACTTCAATGCTGTTGCTGGTCATTTCTCTGTGCACATGTATAATCATGAATTTGTGTATCCTGACATGTACACATTTATTTTATTTCTTGCCTTCATACCACAGTCACAACTTTAGATCATAGAAGTCTAGGTGTTGTAACAGAAAAATTCATAATTAAAGGGTCACCTGAACTTTGCACCATGTTATAGTTTTTAAAATTGCTCTTGTCCCTCAAATGGCATATCCTTTATTGCCACTGGAATGGGTACGTAAACAATTTCTGCATTATATGTTTATGGTTTCTGCAGTTTTTATGAAATTATATACTCAGAAATTAATTTTAACAAGAATTAAAAACAACTAACATATAACTTCAAAACTAATTTCCTTAAACATTATAATTTAAGAACTTATGTTAATTATATCTTAGTATTATTTTTATAGCAAATTAATCATAAAAATTAATTAACACAAAAAATTGTTTTTGAGTAGATACCTATACAAATAATATGACAAAGTAATACAAGTAAATTGTGTTAAGAAGAAATATAAAGTGTGTGTGCATGTTGCTTAACATACCATAGCAACCAAGTACACAACAGGGTTATAGATCACAATAGTGCTAAGACATCAAAGTTATCATATGCTCACAACAGATGAACTCATATTTTAGGCAATACAAATTAATTATCTTCTTGAATATTTCAAAAGCAAGTGTTGTCATTGTCGTACCAAAATTTCTGCTGGAGAGTTAATGCTAGAAGTTAGGTAGATATTTACATAGCGGGCCAAATTGAAAGGGGTTAATCAACACTTAACCCTTTTGCTGTTAGCCTCTTGAAGTTAGAATGTGCGAAAACTGCCAAGCCCATTTCCATGAAGTTTGTAAGAATCTTGTTTTTTACATTATTTTAAGGCCTTAATCTTAATTAATGAAGTTCCTATTTATATCAATGTTGATGATTTTTTTGGGGTCTATTTTCAATTGTGTCTGTTGTTTATTATATATTTTTATAGTTTATTGTCTATTGTATCATTAAGGTGTATATCTCAAAGTAAACTAAGTGGGCCAATGGGTCAGCTCGTGGCAGTTTTTCAGACAACCAGTGAGGGCCAATAGATCAGCCCGCTGGCAGTAAAAGGGTGGAATATACATATGTAACTTAAGAGAAGCAGAGTTGGAAACTCCATACATAGTTTTTTTAACACATAAAGACCATTGATATAATTAAAATTAAATTTGGGAATATATATCATTATTAAAACTGAATTATACAATTATAATTTGGAAAATCATCAATAAGATGGGTTTCATCATGAAAAACTATCTTTTATTTCAGTTTGATCGGTCTAGCCGAGGAAAATCTGAGAGTCTTTGCGGCTTAGAGGAAGTGCTAAGTTGCATGCAGAAAATGGAGTTCAATGATGAGCAACTCCATCGCTTTAAGGGAATGTGTTGGTCTGACTTTATTAATTATATTGACTCTGACAGAGGTGGGCGGAAGTCCAGTGATGACTCAAGTGACAGTTCAAGCTCCTCCTCAAGTCCTGCTGCCTCACCTCATCCTATACAAAAATCAACCAATGATGAGGATGGGAATGCTAAATGTATATCAACTCCTATACCAGAGCAAAATGTAAATCTTTCTCCAGTGATTACAAAAGCACAGGTCAGCCTACCACCAAGCAAGCCTATAACTCTTGAAAAGCCAGGACCCAGAATTCGAATTCCATTGATGAGAACACAAAGTGAGAAGTCTTTTGAGCGCCGTGTGGCTGGTGCAATGTGGCGAGGACTTGACAAAGCACTCCCTGAGAGGGTTTTGCCACTTAGGCCAAGTCCATTGGTGCAGACATTAAGCGAGAAAAATCTTCTTGGGTCTAAAGAAGCATTGGCATCACCAGTTTCAACCACAAGCAGAAATGAGAGCAAAAGAAGAGAGGCTATCTGGGACCTCTATCAAAGTGAATGCACTTTTTTATATGACCATCTAATGGTCCTGAAGAATGTAAGTTCATATTTTTAAACTTAAAATTTCAATGCAGTAAAACTGGAATGTTTTACTCCAATGATTTACTTATAAAAAGGTAGTAGAAGTGCTAACTAGGTGATAACATTTATAGAAGACCCCTTGAAAGGGAAATCATGGAAGGAATACTTAATAAACACGAAAGACAGAAATTCATATGATGAGTTTTGTATGGGCTAAATGCCTGCAGCTACTGTTTAGCATGATGCATGCTTTTTTACATAGTTAATTTAAATTCTAATCAACAATAAAACATAATTAAATTTTTATTATCAGTTAAAAAAATGAGCTATGTATTGGAATAACTGTACTTCTTATTATTAAAAAGCAAAAAATGAATAATTTTTATATCCTGAAAACCGGCAGAACTCTCACGATGGTTTGATTTTGAACCCTTAACTTCAGAGTCTCACTAAAGATTGTTTAACATAAATTTAACTAATATTTTTGGATAGATTCTTGTTCCCATCACATTCCTAATATGAATCACACTCCTTAAAATAAGACTATGGTGCACATTCATATTTTCTTCCTCCTTGTCTTTTAAGGGTGTAATCATTAGCTTGACCTAGCCTTCTGAAATCTTGATTTTTTTTATTTTCTCTAAATGTGGGAAAACTGACAGCAGGGTGACAAGTGAAATACTTTTTAGAAGATTGAAATTTTATATCCTAATCATCACTGAGAAGTCAAGTTAACCCTTTGGCTGTATGAAATATATCTCTATATACGTATGTAAGGATGGCTAAGGGGAAAACATTCTTCTACATTTGGCCATCACTGTCTTGCCTGTCCCAGTTTCTGTCCAGATTTGATGGGCACCATCTCTAAGAGGAAGCTCAAAGGGTCTACACCAACCCAACCCTCACTGCAGGGAGTGCTACCTTCCATTTCCCTCACTCCCTCAGAGCTTGTTATGCTGTTTTCACCATGAAAATTGTTCTGAGGAATCAGTTGATTTCTCAGGATTTGGTTTCGCTCGCAAGTATTAATATTCCTTCAATTGGTCACTAATTCTTTTCAAGAAAGAGAAGAAATAGGTTTTCCCAGATTTATGGTTCATCTACAAGCAAATCTTTAGCCTGTGCTGTGAAGGAAAATGCTCCCCTCACTTTTCTCCCACACATAGTTGTACCATGGAAAACCGCAGCTGAAGGGTTAAGAATCTTAATTTGCAACGGTTCAAGTTTTAAGTCCCCAATGTCATTTTTGATTCAATCTCTAAGCTTTAAATTCATATAATACTGACACTCTCCTGAAAAGGTAGAATAACCTGTAATCACCTCTACCAAAAAATTAGCAATTTACACCAGTCTCTCATTATTATTGATTTCAGGTCTACATGGAACCACTAAAAAAAATACAAGTTGAAGGCTATGCCATGTTTGCAGAACCTGAGCTCCTGTTTGGGAATTTAGATGAACTCTGCTGTGTAAATATCCTTTTTTATTATTTCTTGATTGATTTATTACTAGAACCCACCAGTGAGTTCATCACTGATTTATCTCTTTAAAATTTTAAATTTAACGAATATCTACTCTATGTGGTCATCTCCATTCCATAATGTTTCTGATGTTTCTTTAAGCCAATCAATTACAATTTCCTTTTCCTTTTGAAATGTCTAAAAGCTGAGCTTGTGAGTGTCAAATATATGAGTAATTCCAATGCTAACCTTAACTTGGGCATCAATTATAAGCCCAATTTTCTAAATGTTGTCTCACATGAATGAATTGGTTCTCCACTTCTATCTTTACTAAATGCCTCGCAAGAATATAGTATTGGTAGTTTCAGGGACAAACTCTTTCCTTCTTATGCCCATTCTAATGCATTTGGTATGATATTTTAAATAGGTCTTTGCAGTTGGTTTCTCAATCATACAGAAGTATTCCATCTTTTAGGCTTAATAGCATGGTTTCCATTTTTTAGGCTTAATAGTATGGTTTCAAGCAGAGGTGACGTAGTCTACTAAGGCCATAAGGCTCAGCCTACCAAAGAATTTTTTTTAATTCTACCAAAAAATTAATTTTCAAAACTAATTCTCCCTAAAACTAACTCTATAAACTAAAACTCACTTATATACACTGATGGGAAAAGCACAGGAAAAATGTAATTAGACTCAATAACAATTATATTGAGGAAATTGCAACTAAATACAATTAAGTTTTTGAAAAATTAATCATCAAAATTGCTAGTAAAATCACTTTTACTTTTCATTTTGTTCACTGGAATAATGTAAGTCTCCAATGTGTCACAGTTTTGTTTTAATGTCATATGCTACTCCAATCAGAGAATGTAAAATGGTTCACTTCTGACTATGCCCAAAAATATTTGAAATTGTTCAACTAAAAATTTTAATGTGTAAACAGTTCTGCTTAAAATACTTATGGTGCAAGTGGGTTTCTTTTTCTGAGCACCAAAGTTCCTATTTTCCCAAGGGAGAGGGATGTTAATATAATTTCCATAAATATTACACCAAATTTTATTTAATCCTATTGTACCTAATCTCTTAGCTACATATTGAAATAAGACTCAAGATAAGTACTTGCTTTCCTTGGGGAAGCTATGGATGTCAAACTGCTTCCTTTCTGACAAATCCAGAGTAAGCAACTCATTAAATGTAACCCAAAAAGCTAGAATTATTAAGCTTCAATCATCAGTCAGTTTTTGAAAATCTTGAAATTTTCCATTTAACCCTTCATGACATTAGATAATTTAGTACATCCCTTCCAGACCTCAAATTTATGTATTCTTTTCAATTCAATATTACAAGCCCTGCAATGATTATGAAACTGAAGATTTTAGTTAATCTGTGGAGCAAAATGATAAGTAAATGTAAGGTAACTGTACTTGCAGCTCTACTAATTACTTTTTCAAAAATTTAATTTTTATTAGTTATGGTTTCCTTGGTATAATTTTAAATGAACCTGATTACATTTTCCACTACTTTTCCCATCACTGCATTTAATTGACAATATAATATAAATTAACATTTTTTCACTATAAAGTATGCTAATCAAAATTTATTATCAACATTTAATTGAACACCTTTCTTCTATTTATGTATAAGACTCTGCTAAGTTATCAAGTGTTACTGGAATAATGATTGAACCCTGCCTTAAAATATATTTGGTTCTTTCTTGTATTTTTCAGGTTACCTATGCATTTTGTAAGGAATTCATTAATCTAATACTTCAGCATGTTAGCTCAAATGGGGAACTTCCCACCACTGAAGTTTTAGTCAAATTATTTCAAAAGGTATGTTATACATTATATTTATAAGTTAATTCTACTATGGGCAACTAAACTGCAATTTCATTACCATCCTCCAATTGAACAATTAAGTGTTAATCTCACTTATGTATGTGTTTTAAAATAATAAAAATTCAATTTACACTTAACCAAAATTTATTTTCAGAAAAAAGTCAGAAACATAAGTTTATGGAAAGTGTTTTTTAACAAGTCAAGTATTAGCAAAATATTTAACATGTTCACTGGCTATCACATAGAATATGGTTTTAATATCAACTTGAGTTGTTATATCATTATATCATGAATTTTCCCAAGTTTAGTCAATGACATGGTATGATTTCAGCCATATATCAGCAGCTTGACAGCAAAATCATTACCTATCTACTACCGTTTGAAAATCAATTTAATTTAGTGGGTATGTACAAATAAATTTTTAGAATGAATGTTAGAGCATTTCTTAATTATTGTCTACTATATTACAGAGCTCCAAGGCTGATTCTGTATCACAAGCATACCACTGTTATGCTCTTAACTATATAAATGCTTTAAACTACTTAGAAACCTTAAGACGTCACATCGACTTCTGCGAATACGAGAAGGTAAGAATGAATTGCTTCTTGTTTTTAAGCTTCAAATGCTTATGCTAAATACTGTGAGAATTTTTTTAAATATCCTGTTAGGAGGTTCATAGTTTTTAAAGCATATTGCACTACATAAGACAAATCCAATAATTAAATTTCATTCTGTAAAAATGTAAAACTCCTATCTTAATCTATCCTATATTATAATATAGGATATTTGGCTAGACCAACTGTTGGCAGCAGTAGGTATATATTCAACTTAGGACTTGAAAAGTTCAACTTTTTATTAGAAACGCAGTGCACAGAACTGTAACAACTGACTTCTGCTATCAGATTATAGAGGTCCCTACATGATGTAAAATTTACCTTCTCATGTAGCTGTATAAGCATTTGATTGTCAGAATTCTAGTAAGTCATCTCATGTATGGCCTGAAACACCATTGGCATAAACCTGCTCACTTATTTCTGTTAACGCTTCTTATTGTTTAGGCTTAGCAGGACTACCAAATTTTCTTCTTGCTTCTTTTCCTTTGATCCTCACTGATAGAATAATATGCACAATACACCTGGTCATGTATTTATTGTGACTTAGTTAGTGGCTGGTTGGCAGGTAGATTATTTTATTTTACAAGGGAAAACGAACAAATCCATTAGTATTTTGCCAAGGCTCATAAAAATTCTAATAAGCAATAAGAACATGAATATGCACTTCCATTTAGCAACATGGGATATTCAGTGTTATTTATGAAATTCCTAATGCTTTAATTTTCATTAAATTGGCCCTTTTTTAAACAAGTTCAAATTCTAAAAATAAATATATATTTTGCCAAAAACATTGTGGGAAATACCATGGAAATAAATTACCACTTTGTTACACTCACAGCATTTTCCATGCATTGTACACACAAATACAAGAGATATATGGATTGAAAAAAAATACTTGATGACTTGGAGGACCTAGTGAGTCCTCTAGGTGAAAGACTGTTTGGCAAAAACTTTCCGTAAAATCTCCTCACAACTTAATAGGAACCAGAATTTTGAAAAAAATCAAATCACAAGTGTACAGATGGAAATTTCACAATAGCATATTAGCTAAAAGTCACTACTTTACAATTATACTTTGGGCATTTAAACCAGGGTTGTAACATAAATGTAACAGAAGTTCGTTTCGTGAAGTGGTTCCGAGAGGGTTCGTTCCAGAGAAATGGTTCATGCAATCAAGCTGTTCCCATAACAGAGTGCTTGGAATGAAATGTGGTTCATAACCAAGTAATAACAAAAGCATTTTTAAGAATTTCATTACTGAAAACTGGTTCTGTTGTGGTTCACAAGCAATAAAAATGGTACAGTACTGACTGTTTACTGAGAAGATATAAATGTACTCACACAAATATCTTAAGATACACAATACTTCAGAAGTGTTCATCATTCCTTTTCAAACCATACCTTGGTTACAAACTTGATGTCATTTTAAGTGCCTGCATGATCTCAACGAAGGGCAGGGTGTCTTACCTTGGTCCCCCCCCACTAGCCTTCCAGTCATTCACTTATCAGAAACAAATAACCACCCCCCCCTTCACAGTAAGGGTCAATGAGTAGACCCAATCATACACCTCATATATTCCCCTTTCTTCATTGTTTCCCAAGGCTCCCTACTCCCCAACGCAAGGGTTTTCCCCCACAACCCTTCCTTAATCCAGACCTGTTCTACCATCACTGACTTCTGTCTTTTGCTTCCCCCCCCCCCCAACATGCATACTTCTTACTTCTGATCACTTCCCACCCACTTCTCCATCAATATACCCCAATGCTAAATAGCCTGACCCTAAATACACTTCCCCTTATTCCTCTCCTCAAAAAACCCCTTTTACACCAGTCTGTCCTCTGTCCTCATATTGGAATGCAACTTCACTACGATGGGTAAGATGTTTAAAAATGTTAATTACACTTCCTTTTTCGAAAAAGTTCCTAGATTTCCCATCACTCACTGCCTTATATATTTCTCACTCTTTTTCTTCAGAGTAAATGAGCTCCTACCATGGCTACTACCCTTCCCCTTCTTGTCAGCCTGCTTGGACTCGACCAAGTGGTAAGGGAAACTCATCTGAATGACCCTCCTCGGGTTGGGTCCCACTCAACCAGCCTCTGGAATTTTCCATTTCTCCAAAGCAATGCCTTATGCTCCTTTGCCCACACTCATATATTTTTATGGTTGTTGAGACAGTCTTTACATACACCACTCATTATCCTATTTTGTGAAGTAAGGCTACTTGTTCTTTCCAAGCCTGGGTTTTACCCCACTTGGAACATTGATATTGTTTCGTCTGCTTCTTGCTTCCTGCCTTTCCCTCCCTGTGTGTACTCCTTATCTTATGAGATTTCTCCCTCTATAAACACACCTTCCACCTTCCAAACACCACACCTCCATGCTATTCTTAATCGTTCCGAGGAGGAAGTGATGGAAGAGTTGGGACAAGGGCAGCTGAGGAAAGAATAGTATTTACGTGATGGTGAATCAAAAATGTAACTAAAATTAAGGAAAAGCATTAAAAGATGTGGTTCAAGCTGCAATGACTGGCTCAGTTACAGCTTGAACTGAACCGCATTGCATTAACGGAAGCGGTTTGGTTTGGACTGAATTACATTTGTGTTAACTCATGTGTTAAACTGTTTTAAACTCCTGGGTGGACTTCTGACAAACCTGACTGGAACCAGAATTTTGAACAAATTTAAATCACAAATGTGTGTATTAAATTTCAGAAAAGGTTATTGTCTAATTGCCACAAGTTTAAAATTATACATTGGGCATTTAAACTCATGCATGGACTTCTTACTTTAATTTTTTACAGTCATCACATTTTTACATTATACTAGCATCAAAGGAACCCAAAAATAAAATTTTACATAAAACATTTGAAATAAAATTGCATACAGCACAGCAAACTGAATCTAAATTTACAGTAACTGTTATCGAAACAGCCACTCAGGAATTGAACTCATTAGTGTTTGACTAATAGTACCAAATTTATCTATGTTTTTATTGGAAAAAGCAACTTTTCAATTAATTTATTTTTTGTCTCTTCTTCCTTAAAGTTTTGTAAACATTTTAAGAAAAATGCTTGTCAAAAAACACAAAAGTTTATATTTAACTAACTTTATTCAGCCATGAATTACAAATAAAATGGTCTACTTTCTTTGAACATACTGCCTATGTTGGCTAGCAATAAATGGGTTGAAGTTGGGTAAATAAATAAAAAAAATTTAAATCTTTCAAGAGAATATGTAACATTTTTTTCTTCTGTTGCACCCTGGGTAATATTGCGCCCCATAAAATATTAATTGCTTAAAATTACTAATGTGGTAATGCCTTTGAGGTGCCTTATTATTTTATTCATCTGTGTGGGGTTTGTTCAAGTTTTATGATTATTTTCTGCTTAATGTATTCAAATTCACATGGAATATTTGTTGAAGTGCATTCTAGGACAAAGTGTGGTGCATACCCTAGTAGCACAATTGGTTTAAAACATGTTTTAAGCATATTTTTTACA
>LYUA01003730.1:45675-56132 GCA_002093875.1 Calopteryx splendens
ATCCCCCCCCCCCCCAACCAAAATCATCTATAATGCATCGAATCTATAATTCCTAACCCATGCCCCTTACTTAATGCTTAAACTGCCCCAAAGTTGAATTTTCTTCAAAAAGGCATAATTGCTGTGCTAGGTCTACTGTCTCAGGATATTTCTTGTTTTTCTGTGAATGCTTCATTGTATTAATTTCAGAGGAAGCCAATATTAGGGGCTCCTTTTAGCCCATTTAAGTTCAAATATACCTTTTATCTTGTCTTGCTAACTAAGATGTTTTCTGGGAAACTACCTCTGTTATTAAGTGAGGTATGCCTGTATATGTTTAATGCTACATCTAAAAAATAAAAAGTGCATTTCAGATATTTAAAGTCATAAGTACATATTTTGTTGCTCAATTTACTTCTTCTTCACCGTACTTTGTACTTAATAAAGGAATGTCATCCTTAAAGTAAGAATATTTGTCATTCTGTGAATGAGTAGACTCAATGTTAAACTTTGCTTCTAATTAATTGCATAGTTTAAAATTCATTTTTCCATAATTCCATGATTAGTTAATATAAAAATAGCTGTCAATTAAAAGCTTAAATTTGTAAAATACTTATGAAATTGGGCCATTGTGGTCTGAAAAACTTTTAAATCTGAAGTATTTTTATACTTTTATACTTATCTTAATTATGATATATAGATAAAAATAATTTTAGTTTCCTTTAAATTATAAAAAAATATTTGTATCAATAGAAGTGTATTTTTCCTCAGTATTGTACTGCAAGTACTGCAAAAATATGAATTAATTTTAACACTATCAAATGAAGTAAATTATCATCAGATCTGTATCAAAAAGTGATATGTGATTGGATAAATGTGTGAGTCACAGTGTCTTTTCCAATAGGGATTTTAAACCTAAAGAAAGAGTAGACATGACTTCAGGAATTAGATAACCCCTTTACATCTATACATGTGCTATAATAGAATAATTTGCAAGTTTTACAAACTGACCTGCACATTATTATTTCTTTAACTACATAGGAGCCATGTTGAACTATAAATTATATGAGTTATTAATAGAACATAAAATCTAATAAGTTTGCATGAAAAAAAAATAATTTTGATCTTTGGTGGTCAGTTTCACATTTGTCCATTTGATTACTATTCCTTGAATTGTGGAAAATATTTCTGTATGATGTGGTATAACTCAAAATGTAGTTACTTCAGATGAGTTATCTTGCATTTGTATACATTTGTTGTACACAGAGAAGTTAATCATGTGCCATAGCTATGTTCTTCTCTGATAAAGATATTTCTTTCCTTCCAACTTCAAAATCTGCTGTTAATAGTTGTACACACTGCATACACTATGTTTGAACTTGCATCGGTGACAATGGCTTTAAAATTAATGTGTTGATGTTTTTCAATAGTATATTAACATATGTTATATGTTAGCCCCATGTGATCAGTGGCGTAGGAAACAAGAACCACCCATTTTGGTGAATCTCAGGCCTGGGCCCCATCAAAGGCTATATGATCCCAAGCAGTTTAGGCCACTCAAATTACTATGGATTCCATTGTTTTTTTAATTCATGGCTATAATTTATCTATACAGCCTTTCTTTATTTGGTTTTCAATGTAATGGATCCAAAACTGATTGGGTTCTTGGACAGGGTGAAATTATTGAATGCACCCAGAAAAATCTTAATGATTGGAACCCAGGCCCAGCACAAACTTGCTACACTGCTGCATGTGATATTTATAGTTACAGTGAATGACTGTTAGCTGTTCATGTTGATGTGTCTGTATTATATGACCAAAGGTGCATATACCAGCATACCTTCCGTCCCCATTAATTACAAAACTCTGTAGGAGAAAAATGAATAAGCTTCCATTTCTCTTTTCTGATAAGAAAAAAATCATTTCTTCATTCAAGTTTCAATGTGAAAAGTTCACCATTGTTCATAAGTAAAATGGTGAATGCTTAACTTCTAATGGACCAAGTGTATGAATGAAAAAATTAATATGATAAATTCAAAGTCACCATCAGCTATTAGGAGTCCTATAGGCATTTACAAACTTTTATTTAATGAGCCATCATAAATATCTACATAGCAAACATTTCTTGTTCTGTAGGAAGTAGATATTAATTAGTAACAGCAGCAACAGAGAATAGTCTGTTTGAAGTGGTTCATGTGAGGAGGGATCACCAAAGCTTCTTTAGGCCACTTCTTAAGTCATATAGGTCACCATATCTCTGGAAACCAGGATTTTTCAATTAAAGATTTCTTAATCACAAGATGAATGCCATTTGCTATGTTCACATTCAACTTTTGCTGATGCATTGAATTAGTAATCAAATTATGTTTAAAGCGGGATAACTGTAACAGTGAAAGATTTAAATATCAGGGCTTCTGTATGAGGTTTGACCTTGTCCAATTTTTATTTTTCAAGCATTCATATGCATTTATTTCAATTTTGATTTAATTTTTCTGTGAAATAAATGCATAAAATACAATCAAGAATGATTTCACATATTATGTTTCATTGCCAATTTGGAATTCTCTGAGGGCCCCTTATCTGGCATCCCGATATATATTAGGGCCTGAAATTTGGCACGTTATCATTGATGCATTTGATGATTTACATGCACACATGCCTTGGACGATTATATCAGATTTTTGGAGAATAGTATATTGAGCATCCATTCCATAAGCATAAAAATTAAATTCTAGCCAGCAGACATCTAAAATCTAAGCAGGTTTATCTAAAGATACAAGGGTTTAAAAACATTAAACATTCATTGACTATCCACTAAAATAAAAATAATAATAAATATCATTAGAAATTTAAAATGATTTGGTTATTGCTCCTAAATAAAAAGAATTATTTTATAAACATTGAGTGCTATTAACAATCTCTATAATCACATATTTGGAAATTAAATTGAAGATATCAAATCTAGCTACTTAACAGTTATTAGCTTGTTGGATATGGGGTTTCATAATGCACAAGCCATGTGTTTCTAAAAAAGCATGACTAGTGATGAAACTAAGGTGCATGAATATATTTGAACAGTCTAACATAGCTTACCATAATATTTTTCCTACCTGTCAACAATTAGCATTATGGTAAATCAGAATCTATATTAATATTACAATCAATATTGGCATTTTTTCTGTTAACCAGGAATCCATTAAAAATGGTGTGCCTTTGGGAATAGTTGTGTGAGAACCAACATATGGTATTATAATGATTATGAAGTTGAAATTCAAAATTGATCATTTAAGTGAAATTCATAGCTACTTCAATTTTATGGTTTAACAGAATTCTGGTGCAATATCTGTGCATATATTCACAGTTGTTGGGAATGAAACATTTAGAATAATCAGGAAGATACCAGGTAGAGTTACAAGAGCCAAAATTGTAGGAAGTGCTGCTAAGATTTTTTTTTGCACTTGGCCACTTTAATTTAGACTACATTTAGTTTTTACTCAACTATTAATTAGAACCACCAAACTCCTCTGTACCCTCAGACCACCAATGGGACAAAGCAGTCCTCTCAGATCAGATTCAACCCTTTGAGTGCCATGCATAATTGTCCAAATTCATGTGAAAATTGCCAGGCGATTTTAATCAGAGGAAACATGGCTATTATAGCATTCATAATAATTTCCTGAAAATTCTAAAATTAGACCAATATCAGAAAAAGTTGAATCAAACTCTAATATGAGGTACCTACATAAAAGGGAATAAAACATACAAGATGAATTATTTCATTCACATTGTTGCAGGCTATCAAAGATAGTCACCGGGAGCGAAGCCCACAATTTTGGGATAATTTGTCAAAGTCAATCACAGACACATTGGCATTCAAAGGGTTAATAGCTACTTTTTAGATTTAATTCATGAATGCTTGTGCTATTTATATTCACCAAATTATCTAATACAAACAGTAGAGGGTACTTTCAGTCATTTATGTCTTTTCTCAGAATAATGAAATATAAGGAATAACCTTTGAAAAAATTTAATTGGTACATTACTTGTTGTGAAAAGGTGACCCAAAGATTGCGGAAAATCCATTTTTTTTATTTTAAGCAAGCTGGTTTCTGTATACTTAAATGAGAGAAACGTTACTGTACCAACTAAACACAAGTATTTTGTTTTACTTTGCCATAGAGTCTGAGGCATACATAGAGATTATTCATTATGTAGTGGTAACATCACAGCTTAGGTGCTTAAAAAAGATACCATTCATTTCTGAATGTTATATTCAAACAGTGTTTACTGAGAAGGCAGGCCATAGTATGTCTATAGGAGAAGTCATTCATTTATTAATCTTAATTTGGCACAAGTGAGCCATAAGGTTCTACCTTCGTGGGGAGTAGCTGCTCTTCAATTGGAATATTCTGACTGGGAATTTGGAATTTTCTGCAGTTAAAAATGTATATTTGAAATGCTAAAGAACATTTATTTTTTTGAGGAATTAGTGAAAAGTTGAATTTTTAACAAATATCATGTATCACATGCATATGGAAATGATTCTAAGTTATAATAAACAATAAGAAAGTTACATTGTATTATGTCTGAAGAAAAGTCATAGACTATATTTCATAAGAAATATGAGCTTTTAATTTTTGTAAGTATGTAGGACTAAAATGGCCCAATTGGTGGTTCTGGTATCATTAGATTATATTTGTCTGTGCAAGCTTGACCTGATTTTTTTTGATCAGCACCAATTCTTTCTATTATTTTTTTCTTTTTTTAACTAAAGACTTTCATCTCAGTTTTCAGTACTCTCATAAAGAAAGCCATTTTTCCAGCATTTTTCATAAATGCAAGTTAAATGGAAACATTGGGGGAGAGCAGACAAATATAGGCTTTTTACTTCCAATAGAAGATGCGCAGAATTAGCTAGCTACTTAAAATTCTTCTGAAAGTACTCAACCTCTTCAATTTTAATTTTTTTCATCTTCATAAAATATACCCTATATGCCAGTACACATGTTAACCCAGAATTTAAGCCAATGCTAAATTGAAAATACATAAATATTTATTCTTTGAGTTTCCCCCAGTATTATATTTGAAATTACCCCCATGACCTTGTTATCGAATAAAATTAAATTGCCATTAGAATAAGACAGAGTTTATGCGTCCATTCAAATTCTCTTAAATATTTTTCTTATTCCGTGTGTCTTCAAGAGGCAGCCAATGCAATTTTTTAAACTGGGATTTGCTATTTTCAGGGCAACTATGAATATAATTTCCTTGTCTTAGAAACAAAAAGTTTTGGTAAATTTAAATGTGGTTTGGTTATTTTCTAATGTTTTGTCTCCAGTGACAGCTGGGATTCATGAAAACAATTTAACCCATCAGTTTAATGCCCTTCAAAGCTTATATTATTTTTTGTTCAAATATTAAAGCATACATATGAAACTAAATGTTGTTTAATAGGGTCTAGTAGACTTTCATTTGGTGCTAAAGCATATAAAAACATATTCTAGAAGTGGAGGTCATGAATCACTTCTTCAGCCTGTAATGAGGGATTCTAAATGTATCAATCATATTTTTAATTTAAACTTTACATTCTAGGTTGCTACACAATTTTCACATGGAAAATACAACTTTTTTACAAAAACTATATAAATATCATTTTTTTTATTTTGGGCCATTGTATAATTTTCTTTATTGTAAAAACTGGATCCTACGGCCATGCTGAAATATATTTCTGAGTGAATGTCTCAGAAAGGCAAAAGGCTATTATTTTATTTATTGGAAAAACAAAATAACTATGTACTAAAATATTCACAGTAAATTCAATATGCTAATGGTATAGCAGTTGTCTCAAAATAGCAAACACCCATGCTGGTAAAACGTCTACATAAATTAGTTTTATTCACCAGTAGTTCAAGAGCCATATTTTTCATCTTGCGCATAAACTTTTACCAATAGGATTTTTTTCATAAGCTTCAAGGTTGATCTATATGCTGGCATATATGGTGAATAAAATTGCCTAAAGACAGCATAGCTATTTTTTATAATGAAATATTATCTTTCCTAAAATTCAAACTAGATGGAAGAAAAAAGGAAAACTTAAAACATAGATTTAAAAGACTTAATGATAGCTTGAGGACCACATTCATATAGGCCCATATAAATGATGTATTTGAGGAGAATCAACCAAGACCCACCCGAGCATATGGCTTGATTTTCCCAACTGTTCTCAGCTATAGATAATGTTGGGTAAGGGCAGACTAGTTAAACTATTTTCACAATAAATTGATACTTTATTATTATGATTTTGAAGCTGTTTAAACAAATACCTGTTTGGTGAGCCTTTCATTATGTGATATTGAAATTGTTAATAAATTTCGGTACCTACGTTGGACTGCAATAGCTAACATATTGTGGTGAATGTAATGCAAAATGTAGAGCATTGAGGGCATATTTTTGTCTATTTTTAAAAACCTATTGTGAATGAGGTTTGAAGTCAGTTGGTTGAAGATATTGTCGGCTAAACCCTAGGAAAGCTGAAGGGGAGAGGATTGAAATTAAAAAATATTCTTCTATGATCATGTCTGAATAAAATAAATTGGATATAGTTCTTTACTATCTAAACTGGTTAACAAAAAATATATGAGATGAGTTTATTGAAGTTTATCTATTTGAACATATTTGGAGTTGACTTGAAATAGTTAGCTATTAATAATTCCCTGATAAAGAATACATTAAAGATAATATTTCCAAATTAAATTTTAAAACATTTAACATGAATTTAATTGATAGTTATCAGATTTTTAAAGGGCTGTCCTATTAGTTTGTATGTTATCAACTTACTATTTTGAAGACTAGGGCTATTCTTCCCTAAACTTTCTCTGAAAGATTAGCCTATTTGGATATGGCCTATTTTGATTATTTTAACATTGGGAACAATAATGTGAACTCTTTCCTATGGTAAACTTAAGGTTTTCATACAATTACTTAAATTAAAATTGGTGCTCAATTTTCTTGCACTACTTTGAATACAACAATTTTAAAACAGCTGATGGGTAGACAATTAATAATTAAAACCCTGGAGAATGGTTACAATCAATGGATTGGTTTGGTAATGTAAGAATAACCAAGTTCTCCAACAAAGAGTGTCATGAGTATTTTACCATGCTGCTTTCAGTTAACCGCTCATATCACTAAATTAAATTGGTCCATTAGAAAACTGGTAGCCTAATGTTGGCAGATGTCCAAGCTTTTAAGGGGTTCTCTCTAAATTCTGGTTCTCGTGGGTGTGATCTGAACAACCATAACATAACATCATTTAATGTCTAGCTAAAGAGAAGGCAGGGATAAGCTGAATTTAGCCATTGTAATTGCATACAATTAATTTTTGTGGTTGAAATATTTGAAAATGGAAAAAATTTGTGTGATGGAAAGTTTTGAACATGCATTTGTAAATGAGAATTATTTCAATGAATCACAATACATTTTTATAAAGCTGCATATTTATGTAATAGTTTTGATTTGTGAGCATTCCAAACAAAAGTCATGATTCTCAGATAACCTTCCAATTTACTCAATTTGTACTACCTAATATTTATGAAAATAATTATATTTTATTGTGACTAACATTTGTGAATTTCAATAATATATTTTTGGACAGTCAAGTAAGATTCCAGAAGAGTTTTCCATCATTCATCATTCATTTTGTTGCCATTCTATAAAACCATCCTAAAAGATTTTTGTTTCAATATAAAGATAGTTACTTATTTTTATACTTTGGAAGAAGCTGTGCAAGAAATCTGTAATTGGAATGAAATTAAGCAGAAAATTATAAAATTTCATGTTTCTAGAATTTTATGATGGCTTACAACATTTGAAAATATATCAAGGTTGCTGCTTAAGGTACCTAACAGTTCCAGTTCTTTACATGTACATACTCGTAGCCAGAGGTATTTTTAAATCAAAAGTTCTCCTATGGTAGCTTTCAGTGTTTCATTTGCTGGATTTAGGAGCTACATGTATTTGTCAACTAAAGTGTGTTTCTTTGTTGTTCGCTGATACTTTATAAGGAGAGAGTGTAAAACTGATTATTGAAAAACAATGTGTCAGAGATACTGATATATTTGAATTAATACATGTCATAAATGTGTTACAAGTTAACTATGGTTGATTGCACCCATTGAGCTAATGTAAGGATAACTGAAGGTCACTTGTGTCCTCTCACCTATGAGAGCCTAGTGCTGTTGTGGACAATGCCAATAACTGTGTAGGGGCTTCATGCTTATTAACAATACAGCTTTGGAGTAGCAGTTGCTTGGGGTCTAGAACACCCAAAATCCATGCCAAGTCTTACATGTTCCATGTTGAATCCATGCATGTTTTATATTTATAAATTAAATAATGTTTATGTCAATGATCCCATGAATGTGCAGTGTTATTAAAATATGGTCTATTGTCATTTCAAAAGTCTTAATGAAAAGCTTTGCTTCCTTAACTACTGTAAAAAAGTTTCAACTATATAACTCCTTGTCCTATATTATGCATTAAATGAAGCATGTTTAACATGACAAGGTTTCAGAGTAATCATGGAAAAGGACTTAATAATTGGCAAATTAGATGTTAAAGATTAATGGCCCTAGAAAGCATTTTTATTGGCAGTATTTTCCTCATATTTTTTATGATTTATTTAATTATACAGTTAAATTTCTTACAAACCATTTTGTGTACTTTTAACAATTGTTGCATTTACTGATTTTTGGGTCTTGTTTCCTGTGTACCTACATTATATTGCAACATGTAACATACATTCTCAAACATTTTGCCATTACAAAATTGACAAGAGTAGTTTTTTAGATGAGCGAATGGTGGAACTTAATCATATATTAGGAGGATAAGATTAGAAGAGCAAGGAGAATTATACTATTTGAGAAATAAAATCTACAAAATACAAGGGTCACTTGGGAAACTATGAATTGATTCAATGAACTAAATTTAACTTCAAAAAATTATTTTCAAATTCTCTTTTGTGAGGAGAGAAGTAGACTTAAAATTTGAGGATAAAATATTAAATATGAAGTGCTGATGTTACTATTAGCTCTTGCAAATGTGAAGCCCTCTGCTCACTGCATTATCTAATGTAATTAAAGTTAACATCCTGATAGTGAATGTATTGGGTAACTCAGAATAAAGTTTCATTCTGAAGACTGTATCTGCATGTTGCCTGAATTTTATTAAAATTAGACACATGGGATTTCTGACTAAGGATAGCTTCCGAACTTGGAATTTGAGATCATAATTGCAAACATTATTAGCAGCACAATAGTCTTCCAAAAACATAATGTCTACCAAAACACTCTGGACACTTTTACATTTTCCTACATTTTTTTACATTTTCCTTGATTTCTTTTAAACTTTTGTTTATTTAATATTTTATTATTTTTTATGATAGTTGCCAAGAAAAATATTGGCATGATAAAAAAATTGAACTACTTCATGATTACTCTATTTAAAACTTCTATAGTTTTCTACAGTTAAAGGGAATCTATTGATGTCTCCTGGATGTCACACATTATACTATATTTAAATCTTAAAAATCCCTGATCAAACATCTATCTAGGGCTAACTGCATAGTTAATTGTAATTGTGTAATGCAATGGGAATAATAATGATTTAAAATGTGCTATAATTAACAGGTGCTGTGTCATAAATGTTAAAGAATACTTGTTGTTCGTGGAATGAGTCAATGAGTATTGATATACATGAATTTGGAAAAAATTCTGTGAGAAATATTTTCACAATAAAAATTACTAAGGAAGTTGTAATAAAGAGTTGGCAACAGATATGGCTTTTCATTGAAACGACCTCTCATTACTGTACATACTAAAGGTATCATACTGAAGGTTTCCCTAAAAATATGTCCATGCTTACCCTTCATACCTCTTCCAAGTTGGTACAGGGAAAGAAAATCTTTTACAACTTTCTTCTTTACATCGCTTTCATAATTAATTCACCTCTGTCACATTCGTGCATACCTTTCTCTCTCCTGAGACTCTAAATATTCCATTTCTCAAGTATTTACGAACACATTCAACCATGAATTTCTCAGCCCACCCCTTCCTTTCAAATCATTTACTCTTATCTATATATTTGGTGATTCAACTCATTGATTTACTCAACATTAGCAAACTAATGAAGCATTTTTATTTCATATTCATCAATTACCATAATATTCAAGCCATATTCTTTCATGTCCCACTCACCCTAGGTTTCCATTCCCACAAAAATTGCTTCTAAAGTACACCTCAACACTACAACAACACTGCATTAATCCTGGCATACTCAAGTTTCACGCACAACAAATAATTGATGACTTGTAAACACTTTATATAGATGGAAATGAAAATAATTTGGTGAACTCCACGAATAAATGTGAATTATTCGTGGAGTTCACCAAGTTATTTTCATTACCGTAATGGATAACTTCC
>LYUA01003732.1:31791-42313 GCA_002093875.1 Calopteryx splendens
GGATGTAAGGCGCAAGTCGCGCCATAGAAAAAAATTTGGGGGGGGGGGATTTTTAAAATGCATAAAAAAATTCACTAACTGTAAATATTTTTACCTGTTTATATTATATATATATATGTTTATAGTATTATAACCTGGTAAGTAGCTATATTCCGGCGGGGGGTGGGGGAGTTGTTGGTTTTGGGGGGGATGGGCACCCCTGGCGGTAAGTACTCGAAACCGTCACCTCATTCGTAAGTTGACCCGGGCAGAGTGGCAGCGTGATAATACAGCGATGGGGAAGGAGCATTGACTCATTCCTTAATATAAGACGCGTCTTTTCTCATTTCCGGGTGTTCGAACGTAATCCCCCCAGTGTGTGTGTGTGTGTGTCACCGGCTGAAGTATGTACCCTTTTGACTGTACGACAATTTCCCCACGCGCCCGTTATCTTCTTCGTATTTCTTCCCTTCGCATGACGTTTCATTTGCGTCCTCTCCCCCGACCCAATCAAACGACCTCGGGAGATATAAACTGTTTTTCAAGTTCTAAAATACCAGATGCGTTTAATAAATTCGAATTTTCCTTCGTGATGAGGACAAAGGCGCCTTGATTCATTTGTAAACTTCGAGTGGTCCGTTGATTATTTGCTGCCTTTAAAGTATTATCTATTTTGTTTTAATTAAATAAGGGGAAAAGGCCCAAGTTTTAAGAGTGGCTGTTGGAATATATTAATAAAATACATTTGGTGTTGGATTTGTGCTTGAAGTGACATCGTCGAGAAAAAGTGAGAAAGAATTTTTTTGTTATTATTTTTTTGGGGGTGGGGGGTGGGGGACGCCTTCCAACCGTCACGTGTGGTCGTTCTTGTCAGTAGTAAATGGTCGGATCTTTTCGACACTGTGCCTAAATTTCATTTGTGCTGCCAAGCGAAAGTGTGTCGTTGATGGAAAACAACGATATTAAAAGTCACGTATTAACAGTGTGGTTGCCGTCGCCGCCGTATCGTCTTCTACTTTCGTGTTCTCCCGTCCAATTAGGATGTCGTGGTATTTTCGTGTTTGGTATAAAAGCAGTTTTAAGGATTAATTGAATTGGAAAAAGTCTGGTGAAAATAAAATTCGGTTTAAAATTGGCGTTTCCGTTTCGGGGCCTTCGTCGGCTTCCGGGATGGCCTTTTTTTTTGTTGTTACGAGAGATGCCGTGCGGGCGTTGTAAGGTGAGCTATATCTCGGAAAAGCTTGCATTCGTGTTAGTCACATAATTTTTGGAAGCATACCAAAGAATGGTATAAATTGGTGCTGGAGACCGATTCCGGAAATCAAGTGGAGAGTTTAAGTATGGAATGAAGAGTACGGAAAATAACTGGATGGATTGGGGGACACGTGGAGGCAATAAATTTTTGTTAGGAACGTAGTATGGAAGTGAAGGCGTCACGAGAGGAAGGACTGTATTGTATGGTGGACCTGAATATCCAGCCGAAAAAACATTCGCCTCGTGCAGTTCAAATTTTTTCGCCTATCGCTGAATTATGGCTCCATTCTGGTGACAGTGGAGAGGGAGTTTACGAGAGGTTCGAGATGGAACCCCTCCCTCTTTTCTTAACCCAGCTTAGGAGACCTTCTGGACGACCGTTTTCGACATATCATCGCCACGCAATATAGGGGCTAGTGCGTAAAAGGAGATCATTCAACTTGTAGTAGTTGAACGAAATCTCATGGCGATCCTTTGAGGAGGGTCCGTATTACCATATCTTCAATAACGTACACGGTGTAATGTTTTGCGAAAGGTTTTAAGACGTGAAAAGTCAGTTCAGATTTCTCAGACCTGACAAAATTCATCTGTCTTGACTTCTTTTATTTTGAAAATATTTATTGACATTGTGAAATTTTATGCATTGGATTGGTTTTATTCCTGAGCTAGGGGTGGGATGGTTTGGCCGGATGCACTCCTTTCTTCCTGACGTTTAGCTATTGTTCCGAGTTCGACTCTCCGCTGATGCCCTTCCATGTCAATCGGCCCTCCAGTGACGAATAGCGGCCGGCAGCGTTAGGCCAAAGGCAACCATCACAAAGTAGATCACAATAGCCGAAATGACAGCCCTCTTGTGAGTTTTGTGGATCCTGTTAAACGAGAAAATATGTATTAATAGTCTTCGCGGTCACATGGACTTGATACCTTAATAACCTTTGGTATGTGGGTTGCGTTACAATATTCTCCGCAAAGCCGTATTTTACCGGGGTCAAAACTTGGCCGACGCCGGAGAAAAATCCGCTTGTTAATTAGGATAATATTGCCTAACTTGCACAGTGAAATAAATGGGCATTGGTTCGATTAAAAGATGGTTATAAAACGGATTGGAATCAACTTCGCGAGTCCGATTGCCTTCATCTGCAGGGGATGTTCAATCTGATGGGATGTTTTGCTTGTTAAGTTTTCTTTTGTACTATTCAGTTTATTAAGAGTATTTAAAAAAAATATTTCTCCAAGTCCCTAATACAACTTTTCTAAATTAATTATATTGTGTCTTTACAAATTGAACGCTGACGTGAAAAACTGAATGTAATAGATTTATTTAAATTGTTATGTGCATGTGTTCCCTAACCCATAACCTTTCTTTAAATTTACACTTTTAGTTATTGATTCAACGAACTAGTACCTAAGCGATTTTGATGCACATTTCTTATCCGAACCATTCAGTTTCATCATCATGCGTTTGCGCTAATGTGCGCCGCGCATATGACAGTGCACTTCACAACACGATTGCTTTCTACGATTTCAGGCTTCTTTCGTGTTCGCTTATTCTTGGCGTCACTTGTGCAACAAATGTTAAGGTACCCTGTATATAGTTCAAACGTCAAAGCTGGTAATTTTTTCTATTTTTATTACTATTTTAGTGCTAACATCATAATGCTTTTGATAGCCGTTTGTTAGTTAAATTACTACTCGAGCATACTACTTCTGGAATATTCTACTTTCCATTTTATGTATTTATTTAATAGTGGTGGAATTCCAGTTATTCCAACATCTGTTGAAGAATAAAATGAATTCCAGTAACTTTTATTACTGAAATGTATCATGGAAATAAATCATTGTTCCTGTGCCTGAAAGCATTAGCTGGCGTATATATTTAGCCATCCTATCGGCAAACATAAATTCTCTTTTGATTTCTCACATTTCACGGCCATTGTGTCGCATCACGCATCCCGATTTGTATGGACAAAACCCCTCCCCTTTGGCTTTTTCGCCTTATTGTCGGCAGTTCGGGGTAGATGTTACCAACCGCCAGCACGGATGTGCGCTCGTGTTTCTATCTGCTAATAGTCACAGTCGTAAAAGTTCAAATATTTTTCGCTTTCATGGAGGCAAAGTATTGAGTGTTGCCATTCATTGCGTCCGAATCATTAAATCCGATAAATTGACCCATTGTAAAACCATCTGATGAATAGGGATGTGTGTAGACTTTTTTCAAAACTGAAGGGAACCACGTTTTCAGACACTTCATCTAAAACAATTAAGATTAAATAAATGTCCACATGCGAACCTTCGCAAACGGGCTAGCGAAAATGTTAATGTGGAATTTATCTTGAGGAAGTAAAAGGCTGAGGAAACAACTTTGGTACAATGGAGTGTATCGCTCATTGTACTGGTGCCTGCTCAGAAGATAAATTGATAATAATTACATTCAGCTAACTGACCATGTTCCGCATGGTCAATGTTATGTAAAAAAACTATAACACTTACGGGGATCGGTTGGTGACGTCTACAAACTTTAAGGACTTGGGTCTCTCTAGTCCGGCCTCCATATCGATGCGACCTTTGTCCGTGCTTCTACAGTTTTTATGGATTAATCGGATGTCTCGATGCAAGATGAAAATTAATAAATAAATCAGTCAAAAGTAAATGAAAAACGTTTCGTTCGCATTCACAGTCAATAAGAAAGTATTGTGATGGAAGGAAGCAAGCTCTTCTAATGCCCAGCTGTCGAAGAAAAATGAATTAGTTTTCCTGATTTAATCATGTAAATTAGCTTTCAGCGTTACTTCTATTCTCATAAAATATTTCCTTCGATTAGTTGGAATATGACGACGACCTTTAGTTGACACGAGTAGATAAGTTTTTCTCAATGTTTAGTGATCCACGGAGCTCTGGTGCACGTGGAGCAACTGTTGAAAAACACTGCTCTCATCTCATGCTCAAGTTACCTCGGTATGTGCCATCAATACCTGTCATATGTCGGTTCAAGCGGAGTATTATCGTGTATTGTCATCGCGGAGAAGTTAATTGATTACCGGTATAATTAGCTTTGTAGAATTTCCCAAGCTGTTTACTTTCTCATTGTTGCCATTGTTGTTTTGTTTAATTAGCTGATAATTATGTAACAAAACAATGAAGTGGAAATCAATATGCATAGAGCTATCAAGTATTGGATAAGTGATATCCACTAGTCGGCTGCGAACCCGCGTTAGTTTTACAGTTTCTTCGAATATATGGAAGTTATGGAATGTTATGGAATAACCCTTCCAACTATGGAGGTAAAGCTTCAATGTTTTTCATTTTAGTTTTATGATGGGACGTGGTGTATTATCATATTATATTCTAGTATCTTGTATGTGATTTCCGTTTAACTAATTTTTTTCATTTTGAGCGCACGCAGCTTCTAAATTGTTCTCTTAGGCTTTTTATTCCTTGCAGGAAAATTGAGACCATTGCTCGGAGGAATGCCGTCAGTTAGTTATTTACATTGCTATGTATATGTTTTCTTTCCATCGTAATGGATTGAGTGAAAACAAATTAATCACATTCGTTACATTCCTTTGCCTATGATGAAAGCTCACTCTCTTCCGTCTAAAATCAGATTTCGGAACCATATAGGCCTCTGCTCCATGTTAAAATTTCACGTATTTAATTAGAACACTTGCCATCCATTTGATAATGAAATTTCGATGCATCCAATTTTTTGTTGAAACTGCATATGATGTGCTCAGAGGGACTCTAGATATATAACGTCATACGTTGTTTAACATTTTCTGATATTCCCTTCCGTCCACGCGTCACAAGTATACAACCCACAGCAGAAATCACATCTTAACGATTCGACAACCGCCCTTCCGTGCATTGAAGTTCTTAGCTTGATTGATAGTCTACTCTGTAGGCACGATCGTGGTTATTTTGTCGGCGCACTATACATTAAAATGGACGGGATCAAAAAGAAATCATGCACATGTTTAAACCAAAAACGATTTAGGAAAGAGAAAGAATACGTGGAGACGCATAAAGATGAAGATATGGTCAGCTTGTCAATGTAACGTGGATAACTTAGGTTCGAGGTGACAGTAAAAGTTGGGATATAAAACCTCTTGAGGGAATTTTTAAATTTCTCTTTCTGAATTTGTTAGGTAGGAGTTAGTACGGAGGGCGAAGTTAAGCTAACCTTAATGCTCACGTAGAAAAAAAAGAGTAAACGCAGAATTTGATAAGTATCAATTGCATAAGCGACAAACGTGTTACTAAAGAATTATAATACTGCATTATAGTAAGGACGACTACCTGAGTGAAGATACGTTTGGGTAAGTGAAGACCAATTTAGCAGTAATGAGAGAATTAAAGGAATGAATGTAGAATATGAATGAAAACTTATTCGATCGCTCAGTCTACTGTGAAAAGACATTCGACTGGTTCGAGTGAACAAAATTAATGATAGTGTCGCAGGTAAATAAAGTGGATGGAAAATCAGGTGGGTACTGAGAGTGCAAGAATAAGACAGGACTATATGTACGATATAACCGGTACTTGAAGACTTTTAACGCACGGCAAGGAAGTGGTGAGGGTAAATATGTAATGGAGTGGCTTGATTTTGGAATAGTGGCCTGGGGCTGATAAAGCCGGTTAGATTTGTGTGTTATAAAACAGTTAATCATTCATCAAAGAGATTGTAGTCCGAAACTTGGTCTTGAAGGAAAGGGAATGAACGTGGAAATAGAAAAGAGGTGAGAGAATAAATTGGGTTGGGAGGATGGGAAACGAAATGCTAACACTAGACGGGTCGAAATTCGAAGAATGAAAGAGCTTGAGGAAATATTGTAAGGCTGTGGGCCGTGTCCGTCGACTGCTGAAGGCTCCCATGGAAAAGATAAAGGAGAGGGAAGAGAGTGGTGTGAAGTGGTAGACAGTATGAGGGTCTATAAGGGAAAGCCAAAGGATGCCTATGTCTACTAGTTATGTGACCGTCCATGCCTCTTCGATAGACTGTGATGATGTTTATCGCTGATTTACGTGTGACTTCATTCTTAAATCTCCCCTTCCTTTTCTCAAGAATCATTTTGTGTGAGACATAATTTGTGGAGACTAACCCCGTATGCCTTACGCGTTTTGTTTTGTCCGGACGTAGCCCTTCCGAAAAACTAAAGTTTCCATTTAGTTACTTTCTGTTGATGGTTAACGACCGCGTTATTAAAGTTTGGCTGCCCATAAATGTCATCAAGGATGTACGCATCACTTACCTCCTATCAGTTGAATTCGTCTCTTGATTATTAATTACTATTGCACCGTATCCTTTGAGGTCTCGTGTTCCGTGGTGTCCGTTTAGCGGAGCTGACTGTAATTCCTCGTCCGGCATGACCACTCTTTTCCTTTCAAATGATTTCTGTTTGAGAAACATTTCAAGAGACCAGCTCAGTGGTAGATAGGGTTTCCAAACAGACCAAAGGTCAACGTGATTTTGAGTAGGTATTGAACTTGAAATTTCGGCTACCAGGCATTCTCGTGGGATAGAAAGTCGGTAAGTTTCGGATACCGTTTCATTGGATGAGTACTTTGTGTGTAACTACGCAGTTTTGGTTCTCCCTTGTTTAAAATCCTTCGATAATTGTCTCTACCGTGGCTAACACTACTGTCAATTAGAGAATCACCCCTTTTAAAAAACTGGAAATTTTAGGGCGTGACGAATCCCGACTTCGGCTTAGTGGAACTCCTTCACCATATTTGATTTTACATTAGACTTCCAACTCGCCAGTGTGGCGGACATTGTAGTTGAGTTTTCCCGAACTCGAAACTTTGAACGCAATTGGTTCGGTTCAGTTGTGTCTTACAATATGCGGGATTCGTTTGAGCGAATTTACCCCTGACCACGTGGGCAAGCGAATGACATTTTCCAAAGATGTTGTCCCCAGAAGTATTCTTACATTAAAATGTTTTAATCGCGAAATGTTCGAATACGCCGCGTCTCAATGTATCTCAGGTATTGAAAGACCAGATTATGTATTTGACATTTTGACTCATAGCGAGTACGATCGGCTCTGCCTTATGCGGCCATTGGTGTGGTGTAAGTGAGCGTTCTAACCAACAAACAGGGTACGCAATTAAATGGACGTTTGCTAATCCCTAAAAATAAGGTGCAACTTGAGCAACAGTGATATTGCTTCTATCTCTTCTAGGGTCATACTTTCACGAGTAGAGACTTGAAATCAAGCAAAAATAGTTTCTATTTACAATTCAGACACTCTTCAATTAACTAAACCAATAGTAGTTCCTGCATTGTTATCTATCTAGTGAAATAATTATTGAAATTAGTTAACGGTTGGGATTTTATTTATTGCCGTTAACTAGTACGTTTTGTCTATTTTAAACAATAAATAATTACCTGTCAATTATTTCTGCCATGTTAAACGCACATCGTTTTTTTCAATTCGAGCAAATTTTATCTAGCTTGGTTGTAATGGTACAAATCTATACCATCAAGTCTGACTAATGAGCTGCATTTGCTAACTTTTTGATCATGTCAAATCCCTGTGTGAGCATTCTTTTGCCTTGGCTTCTTTTCCACAACCAATAGTTACAGGCGTTTTTTTTTGGGATATCAAATCCACTTCACAATGATTTGCTTGGCCTACAAATCCTGCCTACCTTTGGGCATGTTTAAACTGTTAAAATCTAACCATCAACATATTTAAACATAATGAAAATAGTTGTGAAGACCGCAAAGCATGAGGTATTAAATGGCAAAAAATGTATCTAATAATATCTAATTATAGCCCTATAAAAACTTCCTATGTTACCATGTTTAATACTAAGTCTAACTTTTTTAAAATTTTTAGCAGAAACAATAATTTTTTAAGGGAAAATTACAGTAATTGTTTTTTTAAGTTAAATTTGTATGCAACTCATTTATTTCTTTATCAGTAACATTTATTTTTATATAATTTCCTTCGTGAAAAAGTGAATGAAAATTTTTTAACTTGGGCAGGTTTTGTGGGTTACATTACCTCAGTTATCACTTTTGGGGATTTAAACATGACCAATAGGGACTGCATCTATAGTTTATACCGTGCTCCTCTCTTTGCAAAAGGAATAAATTAAATTTGAGACTGGTCAAAATTTTCTAAACCATTGAATTGACTCACCTCATTGAAGTTTGTTTCTGTATTTTCATTTTACTTTTTCAGTACGGCTGCAGTATCAAGCAAAACGGCGTGCCGGTGAAGTTGCGAGAGCTCTATGTCAGTGTAAGAAGATTGACACCAGAAGAAATAATGTTGCACACAAGGAAGTAAGTGTTTATTAGCTGTAGATATTATTTGTGCTTATTGCATTGTGGTACCATTCACGATATACACCCACTTGTGAGTATGAAGGAAATTCCCTCGCTCTTGAACTACTGATGCAAGTGGAAAATAGCATTTACTAATGATCCTTTGTCTAATAACCAATGTGGTCTAGTTCAGTGATGATTCCTACATGGAATCTATTTCATCAAGTATGCAAAAAATTGAATTTATATCACAAATTTAGAAATTGATAGGGAGAAATAACCTAGTTCGGAGAGTAAATTATTATAATGCATGAACAACATCAATATGATTGCGTGTGAACACTAGGGGGTGAACATAGTTGTTTTTTTCATATTGGTGGTAGTTAGGGGACAGGAACGTTCTTTATGGGTCGGTAGTGCCCAGGAATGTTTTTGAAATTTTTGTTAAACATCTTCAGGTACTGCTTTATTTAACAGGCTGAAGAAAAACAATTTTAGGATGCTTTGTTAAAACCTTTATATCAAAGTAGAGGGCGCCCTTCCTAATTTTTAATGTCAGACACCTTTGATATTATCTCAGAATAATTGAAAAATGGCATAGTAGTGGTTACATAACTGCAGTTTCCAGAGATATTTGAACCCAAATATGAGTAAACTTAATGATAACAGGTGTGACTTGGTGGAAATTATGGATACCCATAATGAATAAGCACTTAATCATCTAACAGTGTAGTAAAACACATTGTGTTACGTAACTGTAATTAACTTGTGTAAACTACCAAGTTGTTTTTTCACTATGGACAAAATATGAGTGCTATTCACGGGCTTTTTTTGTCCTTTTACTTGCTAATGCCATTGTCTGCTGGGCAGTGTGCAAGGTACAAGAATAAGGGGAAGGGATGCAATCAACTACTACCTTTCCTAGTGGTAGTAGATTGCATCCAGCTTTTGTCTGAATTTTTTGTCCATTGTAATGCTAATGTTTTGTTCACACTTCATAATAGAAATAAATGTTACACTCATCTTCCATATCACACTTTCAACGCTGACCATGGGTTCAACAAATGACTGTCATTATCAAGGCACAATATGTACCAACCTATTTGTCCACAAACCTCAGGAGCGGAGGATAGGTAAAGGAGAGGGTAGGAAGTTGTGTGGCCATAGATTAAAAAGGGAATAGGAGTGGGAGTTTCTAAAAAAAACCAAAGGGGAGGGCTGGTGTGACAGTTGGTGCCTTTAAGGTCAGTGACCACACCACCCTCTCAGGTAAGACCACACTCTCAGGTAGGAAGAGAAACAAGAGGAAATTGGGGACTGAGTTGAGAAGGTATAGCCATTCAACAAATGGTCATTTCTGACAGTTTTGATCCTTCCAAAAATAGTCCAACTATGCCCTTTACATTCTAAGTGCAGAACGTCAGGATTAAATCATTTTTATATTTACCAGTTTTGATATTTTCATATCACTGTAAGTGTGCGTGTCTTGTAATGATGAAATCTCGCTTTCATATTAAACATCTTTCCCATTGTTACAGGATTATAAAATTAAATATTGACTTTATCCCAGGGCATAAATCTTTGCGAGTTACCCCACCCTTGAAAGTTATCTTACAACAACAAGATGGGGTATCAGTTGTGGGCATAGAAATTATAGTTATTAAGGTAATGCTGGCTCTTTTCAGGTCTAGGTCTAATAATCTAAAGATTGAAGATTTTTCTTAGCCTTTTAGTTAGGATATGTATATAATGGTTTTTAATTCTTTTTTAAATTGGAGAAGATTTGATTGTTTGCACTAGCTGTTTCATAATTTCATGAAGATAGTTAGAACTTCATATGGTTTAACATTTTTAAATCACAACAGACCAAGACTTTTGCCCATAATTATCTGGTTAACTAAGGATATATTACATAAAACTACCAAAACCACAGCAATCAACCCGGTGGTTGGTTTGGTAGGTGAGAAGAGAGAAGTATCAGGCGTGATGTGGTGGAATTTTATCATTATGAAT
>LYUA01003734.1:50036-67147 GCA_002093875.1 Calopteryx splendens
TTGGCTCTAAGTGCAGGAAGTTGTGACGGTGGCGGAGGGAAGAAGAGGCGGAGAGGGGAGACGAAGGCAGCGTGCGGGGGTTGTTTTTTTTCTGAATCGGATGGGATTTACCGTTGTCTGGAGGTGTCCCCCCGGAAGGAATTCGGCGCACTCCACTCCGCGAGACATAGCGTCGAATACGCGTAGCAGATGGAAGATTCCTGGCAGAGCAGTCGGTGAAAACATTACGGACGTATTTGATTTCATCAGGGGATGAAAATGGCAGAGAATATTTCTCCGGCTGCTGACGTATCACAAGAGGCCAGTTAAAGTGTAAGTGTTATGTATTTATCAATTATGAATGCGAACTTAAGATTTAGAAAAGCTAATGAATGGTTCCATGCATTTTTTTCAAAGCAGTGAAGCCAGTAGTTTGTGTTAGAAGCAAAGCTTAGATAAATTTTTGCTCAAGTAATTCCTCTCCGGAGAATGAAATTTGTTACAACTGTAAATATGGCATCTCATTATTTTTCCAAAGTCGGAGTGCCGTAAGTGAACTTACGAAGAGCAGGTATTATAATATAGATACTTAAGTAATACCTAACTTTGGTGATGTGTGAGTTTTATTAATTAAAAGCATAAATACAATGGGTGTACATTTTAAAATCTATAGCTCTCTGACACAAAAAAACACGGACCTTTATTGGTGAAGTAATGTATGGCAGAATTTCCGTTCAAACAACTTTTAAAGTGGTAAAGTTACTCTCGGAAATTGTTCTGCCGTAAAACTATACTTGAAAGGAAGGTATGTACCAAGTAATAAAATTAAAAGAAAAAATTAAAGTACTGAATGAAATTGAATTTATTTCCTTTGAGTATTTTATCATTTTCTTTTAGACTTAGATTCCTACAGGTAGTTTACTTCCCTGGCAAAAGAAAAATACAACATCTATAAATTGCATTCATTTGTTCGCAGAATTGCGCGCAGATTTAATAACGAATACCTTCACGACCCAAAGATGTCGATGATAGGCAAGAGTGCCGTGTTCCCCTTGGTCGGAATTATCGCTCTCTCGAGCCTCTTCCCCCATTGCTACGGGACGGACGACGAACTTGGAGTTGATTCAACCAAATCCGCATCCTCTTTGAATGAAACAAATGATGAGGTGCTGTCCAGATCAAGGAGATATTTACTGTGGAATCCAGCGAGTGTTATTCAGGTTGGTATATATGCCAAAGATATCTACAACAATAGGAATAAGTTTTCACTTAATAGCTTGCTTAATGCTATGGCTTCTTTCTTCACCTCTTATTTTAACGAATTTGTTTTACGTCCTCTTTCAAAAATACCGTGAACCTGAAATATTTTTACGAAACTAGAAGTATTTCTCTCCCTGTTGCTTCTTGCGGTTGCCTTAAAATTCTTCAAAATTTATTCAGAGCCTCATTTTTTACAAAAACTTAGTTGACATACATTCTCAACTTTTTGATCAGCTGAATATTGAGAATAATTAAATTCTGTCTGTTGTAAGCTATTGCAAACATTTATTTAAGGATTAAAGGAATGATTTAGCTCTATGGCCATCTCTCGGATATGGATTTAAAATACTTTCACGCAGGTATACTAATTCTAGAAACGTGAATCTGTTTTTGCATAGTTTCCATGCCACAACACTTTAATGCAAAATGGACCCCTTTTTCTCCACGCAGATTACCATCGCTTTAGCGATTCCAATGAAGGAAGTACAGGTGAAATCAAAAAATGTGGGTGTGGCATTTGATATCCAGGGAAATTACCCTTTGCCAACTAGGGTCCAGCAGTTGGAGCCTGGATACATCCCAGTGGCGCCTGGATCAAGGAGAATAGCCAGGGATCTCTCCCTTCAAGACACGTACAAAAGTTTCGAGGAAATACTTTATGCGTGCGCATTTTAATATAATTATCTATGCATGATTTAAGATTTGTTAAAAGTTAAAATTGTATCTAAGAGAGTTTTGGTTTCATTCTCGGATTTTCTAGTCTTAATTAAAAGTCTATTATTCAACTATTTGATTTTATTTTCCTCTAAATGCACCAATTATTTCATTTGTTTTCTAAATTGCAAAGAAATATTGCATATAATACTATTTCGCAATTATGCATTTAGTCTAAATGTATTTATCCTTTTGTCATTAAAATATAAGTTCCGAATTTTTATACAAATCCTGTTGAATTATTTAATGTGAAATTACGAAAATATTTCAAATTTGTCGTTTTGTATGTATCGTAAAAGAATCAAGATAAAAATTTCCATAGATCGAAAGCGTCGTGAATTCTATGTATATATTTTAAACACTATTTTCATCCTAAAAATGAATACGAATTTCAAGCCATATTATTATGAACGCCAGGGCGCATATTAATTTGAATTTAATCATATTTTCCTCAAAAGAAATTGTAAGATTTATCAGGAGTCTAAATATTTCTCCCAACCAATAGGTACTACTTACATGGGCTACAGTGCTATAATATTTCTCAACGAGTTAGGCTCAATAGGGAATGTAATGATTTGAGGTGTTCACATAATTCTCAAGTATAAACGGTGTTTCCTTGTTTTAAGAACACAGAGAGGGGGAACTTCTTCCATTGTTTACCTCTCTATTTCATTTGAAGAAAGATTATTTCTGTACTGATAAAAAGTCCTAATATTGTTTGATTTGGGCGTATTTCGTCACTTTCAGACAGGGGTTAGAAGGAAAAAGCTGTTTGCTTCAAGCCATCTGCATGACTGCTGAAGTTCCAATTTCAAGACATAACTTTTTCGAAGAAATACTTCATCTTCTACTCACGTGAGTTCCATTCTCCTTAAAATCAACCTTATCTTTATTAGTATCCAAAATTCAACCATTATTTTTTACTGATGCTAAAGGTCTGTTTAATCACGTGCTCCCGTAAACAAAATCAATTCCTAATTTACGTTCATTAGTACTTCTTTAAATTTAAATCCTACAAAAGCAAAACTTTTACCAATCAGCACAAATAGACTGTTTAGAACCAACAGATAAGAAATCCTTTAGTAGATAGTAGCAACAAAGAAAATTGCACAATAAGAACCCATCACATTCAGCCCTTTAGTCGAAATGATTGCTTAATAAAACGTTTTAATAATCCAGGGTGGGTTATTTAGAATGGTCGTTTATTAATTTGCATTGTACAGTCTATAGCTTTTCCGATTAAAATAATAAGCCACAGTAGAGAAACAAAGACCTGTGGTTTATTGCTCGCCTTCACCTATCAATTGTTAGATTGCATCCTTAAAGATTAGCTTGATATTAGATCAAAGAAAGAGGTGAGAATGAGGGTTTGCGGTGAGATGATAAGTGTGACTTCAAGTTGAGAAAGCCTTGGATAACCAGCCATCCTCGGGGTTGTAGCCATTTTTGAGGAATAATAAGAGTGTATGCTCATAGGTGGTGATAGAATAGTGACGCTGCAATCCTAAGCTTAGCTCGTGAATACAAATTTTTATGGGTAAATTACAAGTGCTTAGATGCATGCATATATTTTGGAATGAAATTAGAAAAGGATTTTTTTTAGAAGTAGTCGAGGCTTTTGTCAGCTACCGGCATTGGAAACAGGAGCGAAGAAGTAAAGAAACATTAATAGAGTTGCTCCCGACATGTCGCATGGATTTCGATAGTTATGTGATAGAAGACTTTATTTCAGGATACCTTGAAGAAATGAAGAAATCAGTAGTTTATAGTCTTTTGTACTGCTACAAGACGGCCTTAGAAACTGTGGTGATGATGGAACATTAATGTAGGACATAACTCAGTGAAATTGGCATAGTTCAAGTACTTGGGAAGTATCTTGAACTAAATGGATATAATGAAAACCATATTAGAAAAAAAGGGCATTAGCTAAGAAAACTACTTAAGAAAAAAAGGGTTAACAAAAAATGGGGCTATAATGACGGGGAATCTATGATTGAAGACGCCAAGAATAATTTACTAAATACTTTGATGCGGTAACGTTAAGGTGATAACTGTAAACTGAATCCTTTGAGATGCTGGCATGGACAAGAATGAGGAAAATACGAGGGACTGAGTGAAAGGAGGACGGAGGCTATGTGTTCGATAGGAGAGAAAGAGAGAACGGAGGAGAGAGGAGAGGGGTTTTCCAGAGGAAACTCGAGGAAGGTAGGGATAGTGGACAAACAGAGTTGGAGATATTTACGAGAAGGGAAATAAAAAGAATTCTTGAGGCTATTAAGGGATTTGGAATGTAGATAGGGCTGACAAGGCTAAGATTGTAGAACAAAATGAGTTTGTTCCGTGGAAAATAACGTGTAATTTATAATGCGTAGATTAATAGTAGTAACCTTCCAAAATGATCTCAATAGAATTTTAAACTAAAAATTTTGATAATATTGTTCACAATTATTTAATTTATGCAATTTGCATTTCAATGCATGCGTCAATAGACTCCAAATACACCGGGTTTGCGTTACTTTGGCCTTTAGTGCACTGCCTTCCCACGCCAAGATTATTAATTAACACCGAATTACCAATTAGTCGAAAATGTATTTTTTACTGTTGCCATTTCGAATTTATCTATTACATTCGATATTTAATTTCAGCAAATAATATTATTATTATTATAATGAACAGAATTATTAAAAGATTTGGTTCACTCATGTAGTTATTATTCTGTCAAGCACGGCATTGAAAGGTACTTAACATTATTATCACCCAATACCTAACTGCCCACTGTTGACTAAGAGATAAAAACAATAAAGCTCTGAGGACGGCGACGAAATTTTCTGCGAATATTTTCATAAAAGCCGTGACGCGTACTTAAACTATATAAAAAAACCAAATGTCACTCAGTCAGTTGGTTTATGCCATCAAGCACCTTGAGACGGAGAGAGAGAGCTCTTCGGATCACCCAATTCATAAGGCTTCATCTTGACGACTGGCGAGGCAGAGTCCTGGAGGGATTGAACAGGGGTGGCGGAGGAGGGGGATGGGGGGATGGGAGGGGTGTTGGGAAGGGCGTGGATCGGGGAGTGTAGGCTCCTAGAGGTACTTTCGTTGGGGTTTAAATATTAACGGTGTGAAACTCCGCGCGCGGGGAACTGGTAGAGGGAGCAATTTGGTGAATATATCCCGCAGGGTGGCGAGACCCCCGCATGGCTGTCACGGAGGTGAGAGTTTGCGGGGGGGCGGGGGAGCGGGGGAAGTGGTCTAGAAGATCGTTCTGGACGCCAGGCCTTTTTTCTTCCTTGCCCTGCATTCACAATGGGTTTTAAAGCCAGGGCGCCCGCGCACCACCTGCCACACACCCTCCGCTCCCTGCGTGCACCTCATGACTACATTCCCTCCTCCTGAGAACCAGTGGTGCTCTCGGCGAAAGCTAAAGGCGGGGGAGGAGACCCATCCCCCCATCCCCTCCCCCGTTAAAGGTGTTGAAACCATAGGGGGCTCCCGAGCGGAGGAGCGGCTTTGCTAGGGACGGGGGTGAGATTTCGGTTGAATAGTTAAAGCCCATATTGCCGGGATTATCCTCAAGAATTCCTTTTAAGGGTTCCTGGGAACGCATTATCCCGGTCGTGTGGAGCCGGTTGCTTAGCGATTCACAAGAGATGGGTTTTCGCGCTAGGTAAACCGCAGCGGATGCAAGATAATTTGGTCTGGGTACAATTAAGGATTGATGAAAGACGTGCTCTCAGGTAATTAGTATTCTGTGAATGTTTTGCTACTACGCCATTCCGGAATGGAGGCTTCGGGGCTTTATTGTGCTGCCGATGGCCTTTGAAATGGCGTTCGCGCCTAGGTTTCGCACCCTCTTAACGGCAATACGTCTCTTTCATAATGTCGGTTGCATTCCGCCCCGTTGCTAAGCACCTCGTGTGGTGGTCGCTACTCGTGCTGAAGCCCTCTGATCGAGGATACCAAATTCATCAACAAATTCATTTACACTAAACGTACACTACTGCCCACGGCATGCCTCCCCCTCTGCCCGTGTCACCAACTTCTGTTTCACTCATTCCAGAGATACACATTGACATGATCTTCACTTGGACCAGGGTCCCTTGTGGCGGCAAATGATTTTTTCCCTGCGAACCCCTTGGGTCCGTTCCTTTCTCTAATCAATACGAATCTCATGCACTTGTGTGGACATGAACACGGCTTACAGGGAACTAGCCAATTGGTAATGTATTAGCGTTAACCCATTCCGATTTATTCATGCTACCACGGAATAAAATTATGATGATAAGCTTTTTAAAAATTTGAAGAAAATAAGACGATTATGTTGGAGATCATACTTTAATAACCAGATTTCGTGCAAAACCTAGAGGAATTTTGATTTTTCTGTTGCAGGAACCGTTAATCAAAACTCATTTGTTGTAATTCTTTTTTGTTCATATTCCAAAACGCTTTTGACCTCATCTAACAAGTACCCATAGACACACCTAATTCAAGAAAGCATTGGACTCGCTTTCCACCTAAGCTGGAAACAGGCTTGGAATTCTACATGGATTTAAATGAGACACCTGGTGAAAATGAGGGCTATAAATGATCGATTCCATGTTTTAGTTGTTGTCCAGGAAAATTTTGTATTTAGTAATTGTTCATTATTGAGGTAATTATTAAAGAAAATAAAAATTGGTCAAATATTTTAAATTATCCCAGGGAACCTAATGGGTTCACAGAAATTTAAGCATAAATTAATAGAAGAACATGGAGTGAAGATGAATAAGTTTCCCTTGTTACCCTATAAAAGCAAATGTCTCTGCATGGGACTTGGCGCCTTTTGGAGTGACTTTTCTATACACAACATTCAAAAGCAATAAAATATCGTATCAGGTGTGTAATTCCAAATGTGTTTACTTAATTATATTTAAACATAAATACGAACTGATATTTAACTTGTGATGTCCTCTCAAAAATTTCGTAAATTTACGGAGTTTAGATGCCCAACATGCAAAGATGTGAAAAAATGATTTCCATCCTCATTAATGGCCTATAACATTAAAAATCTTTGTACCCGTGCCGAAAATGTAACTACTCTAATGATTTCAATGGAAGGTTTCTTATAAATAGCAATATTAAATTTATCAGTGCCATTATTACTTCACAAAAGTGCACATTTATTTCTAGAGTTCAACAAATAACATTCATATTATATTATAAATAAATAATACTTATATTTCCAGACCTCTGGAAGTTGAGCCCGAAATATCAGTGCTCTACAGAGAAGCTCAGAATATTGGAGATTCGGGCGCAGACTGCCGGAAGGCGTACCCCAAATGCCGGACACCGATCCTAGACGTAATTTCTAGGATTTGGCACCCCTCTCCGAAAACAAATGAAGAATTCATGGCGACAGATTCCAAGGAATTCCTATAGACAAGTAAATGCTCCTTGAGCAAAGATTCATGACGTATTCCAACAAATTGAGGAGGAAATCAACAAATACAGAAATAAGGGAGGGGCTGTGCATACGTACTCTAGAAATAGCCTCAAAAAGTTCATAGCTCGCTGCAGCTGAAATTGCGCACAGGTCAAAGTTTATTGCTGTCTTATGGGGAAGAATTGGAAGGGGTTCTTCTCGAGGCACATTAGTCCCTCATTGTAATTTCTTACTCTAATTTAGAACACCGCCTGTTTTTACCCTCTACCTTTCCTAATGCTTCTGCAAAATTGAGGAGGCACTATTGGTTTTTTCTTATGTTCAACTACTTGAATAATTCATGCAAGTATTTAAGGTTAGGAATGTAAGTGATTCCATGGGAAGCAATTTCATTCCATTGGAAAGCAATGAACGAAATATTTACGAGTAGTTGGATGGGGCATGTTGCCCGGTGCGCCAAGGGTAGAGGGTTTTATAATATATGGGTTTTTACCAACTGCCTGAAATATGACTCATAGTATACTTATAAAAATTCATGGCCACCTGTGTATTGATATAATGCATTCTATTTATTAGTAGTATGACCTCAATGAGTATAGTGTCACTGCAGTGGATCCAGGTATAACAGCACCTATCAATGTGTAATTTCTTCTTATATTTTGTGAATTGAATAAATTTTCAAATGAAAATAAAGTGAGTATCGAATTTCCATTGAAACATTTTTTTCAAAGATACCTATTCCAAATCAATAAACCAATTGGAATAATGATGCATCAAATCCGATGGAAAAAACGAGAAATTGTGATGGATGCGATCTGACAATGTGAGCCTTGATAAAAATCTGTAATATATTGAAAACATCGCAGGAGATATGAGTAAATAATGCTGTTATAAAAATAAAACAATACAAGTGGTGTTTCCCAAAACTCACGATATCCTGAAATGGAAAGCATCATCTGCAATGTTGTTAATTATTATTTCATCAGCATTCCCACCACATTAGGTGAGTTTAAAGAGGTGAGTTTACTCAACTATATTTTCTGAGAATTCTGTTTACAAAGCATATGCAATTGAAATGTGGTCTCTGAACTTCAACATGACTGAATGCATGAATAGGTTTCTTAATTTTGAGTCGTTCTCAGAATAGGTACATTTTCATACATAAATATAACTTTCTCTTTAGAAAAAGGGGAATATTCTGAGATTTTGAATGACAGAAAATGTTAATATACTAGGAAATGTTTCAGATTTTGCCCAAATTCAATTTATAACAGTACTCTTGATAATTTATAGTCCCGAGTCTTTCATGATTTTACTAAATGAAGAAGCATAACTATGCATGACTCTTGGAAGATAATTTAAATCCGAATTAACAAATCATGTATAAAATTCATCATTTAAAAAATAGAATTATTAGTAAAATGCGCTATATACGAAGATAATAATAAATTGGTGGTTTCATTAATATCATTAGTATATCGAAAATGTTATTCCGCGGTTGTTGAAATATAAAATTCAAGAAAGGGATGAAATTGAAGGAAGAATAGTAGGCTGTAGAATGGAAAATTATTGAGGAAATAGGAGAATTTAAATACGGCATGAAAAATCTAAACATATTTTGAAGTAGTTTCTGATTAGAATTTCTGTTTATCTTTTATAAAATTAATTCAAAACTTGAATTGATTGACAATACCTCAGTATTTAAAGAACTACGAATTTGCATTACAGAGACAACAAAAGGAATTTCTTCCAATGAAATTACATCTCGTCACTGAAGATTCTATAATTTTTGTTATATTCAAATGTAAAGCTCAACATTTCAACCAACATATGATCGCTTATTCTTTGGTATAAGCATTTGATTCTAGCCACTCAGTCGTAGAAAGGTTCACCCAACTAAGTTGGAGTGTTTGGACACCTGCACGGAAATGACATACGCCTTTTCTCAGAGGAAACATGACGTCGAGGCGCTAATATAATTTTGGCCTCTCTAAAAGTTTAAGTCCACCGTTGTCATCGGAAAGCGTGGAGGCACATGAAAATTGAAAGGAAGTCTAAGCCGCAGACTCTCAATGTACCGTTCATAATCATTCAACTCATCCCTCACACATTACCGACCACGTCGACCGGGAAACCACAGTCGGATGCAGAGTCACTTTTGCTCACATGCAGAAATCGAACCGAGGTGATAGAAGTGTAACCACATTAGCTGTCGCATTGATTCTCCGACTGGAGTGCTTGACGGGTAGGGAGGGCTGCAGCGTGAGAGTAAGATAAAGGATCGATTTCGGAATTGTGTGATTACATATATTTTGAGACACTGAATTCCTAACGTCGTAAAAGGCACCCCGGAGAAATAGTCGTGGTCTCCGTCGCAAAGTATCCATAAGGTACACGTTCATTCTATTTCCGTTGCTCACCTGAGTTATGCCTCTCCTTTCCGCAGTTCTCCCGAGTTATGCCTGAAACAGTATCATTCCGTGGTTCAGATTATATTCTTTAATTCCCGAAAAATATTACTATCGAAGAGCGTATTCCAGCGTTGCGAATGAAAAGTGTTATTAAAAAAAGTTGAACTCATTAATAATCCGTTTCGTGAACTCCACATTATATTACTATATTTATATTATTTTACTAATGAAATTATAACTTTATTGCGTATTTTATCTGTATTGATTCATAAATGTTATGAAACTGGTGGTACTGCGGAAATAAAAATTATTTGATAGTGTAGTGCTCACAGTTCTTTCAATGTTTTTAGGCCTTGTAAATGATCATTACAAGTTTTGTAAGAAGTACTTAATATTCACGTAAGCTGTTTAACAAACTTTGGGAAATACATTTTCAACTTGATTTCGAGTGAATGCTAACGGAAAATACTCCTGCACACTTTTTTCTTTCGTCTTCCTCTTTCACTAATCATAGAAACTAGGTTGACGACGTGCTGAATTTATGCATGATATAAATTCAGCACGTCGTCAACCTAGTTTCTATGATTAGTGAAAGAGAATTTCTTATGACAGAGGAAAATTTCAGTCAGAATGTACAAGTCACTTCATTGAGATAGCCTTCATTTAAGATCCCCTATCATTGTCTTAAATTTGCATTCGGATTGAAATTCATTTATTTATTTTCATTAGAGTATTCAATACTGTGTCGGAGTTAATATTTAAAAGTGCAATGCGAAGCTTAGAAATGGAAAATTTCAGATATATTCCACCATCAACTCTCCACTCGATATTTCTACAGACGGTATTCGCTTACTCTTTATCATTTAATATCATAATTAGCATAAACGGCTAGCCAAAAACGTGTCAATTCGTAATCGAAAATAGTGATTTATTGCACACGTCCATTGCTATTGAAGTGGGGACTCTAGGCTTGAATTTGTCTTTCAACTCTGAAGAGTGTTCCGCAAGATCAATCGCCTTTCGGGAACATACAACACCGTACGAGAACATCGCCCGTGATCGAAATAACTTAACTCGGAGTTAATGAGGATTGATGGGAGGGAGGGAGGAAAGATGGGCGTCGAGGATGAGTCGAAAGGCAAGGGAAGGTCATGAAAGGAAAGAAAGAAAAGGAATCCTGAGCAAAGAAGTGACAACTTTTTCTCTCTCGAGTGAAACCTTCAGTCAGTCAAGCAGAAGAGAGGGGGAGAGGGCTTACAAGAAGGTGGGGAGGGGGAGGAGGTGAGAGAGGGGAATTAAAAGGGAGAGGGACCTGGAGGAGGGGAATTGGATGGCAGGCCAAGAGGAAGATGAAGGAGGAGGGGGTTCTTATGCTTTCGGCCATCTTCTTGACAACCAAGTGTCACCCCCGAGCTGAGCGTGTTCTCTTCTCCTGGGAAAGTGAACCTAAGGACAGGAATCCCGCCGCGACGGTTATAAATATTTTTTTATCTCGTCTCAGTCGGGTTTGATGAGCATTTTTCCCTCGTCAAAGTACCCACACGATAAGGTAAGTTTTTTAAGATTGTGTTAATTCAAATGAATTGCGGGTTATTATGGCCATCCTCTTTGATATGACTTTTGACAGCGAACAGTGGTTTTCCAAGGTATATGGCCTTATTTACAAAAGTAATCGTACATTTGTATGAGAATCATTCGTTTGAAAATTCAAATTCTATTTTTTTATTTCAGGCTCACTGCTAAAATGCGTGGAATCCCGAAATACCTAATTTTCTTTTTATCGCTGTCCCTGCTATGCTTCACAAACTCAGAGTGGACTAAGGAGCCAGACTGGTTGAGTGCTCCAAATGAAGCGAAATCTCACCTCCTTACTCGGCATCCGAGATTTTTGGTTTTCTCCAATACGGGAATCATCAAGGTAAAATATTATCTCAAACTGAAATTGCACCTCAAATCGTTTTTCTTTTGAACCACATTGGTTTACGTTCAATAATTATAATGGTTAAATAGCCATACTAAATACCACCAGAAATAAACAATTGAACCTGTGAAGTTTTTGTTTTCAGTTACTCATTTTCAATCACCCTTTAAGTGTGTCCTATATCTAGGATTAGCTACTGACTACACATTAAATTCGCTACACCATCATTAGATACCCATTATTGTTTTTCAAGCCTTACATTGGCTGGATCCATTTCTTCATTCCGTTCACCCCTCGGCTCCTCTTTTCATTCCTAAATATTTTTCAATTCCATCTCCATCTTATTGTCTCATTATTAGTTCCTTGCGTCCTATCTGGGGTGGCCTAAGTAGTTCTTCTTGTTGTCTCTTCGTCCAACGAACGTATTTATCCCAGCGGTGTCTCAAAACCTACCCGAAGAGGCCATCCTTTCGTCCTATTAGATTAACCCGTTGCTTTTCTTCATCCTTCATTACTTTACATGGGACCTATTCGCAGCCATTAAATATTCACATTTGGTCTTAATCATTCTCTCGTACATTCAATAAACCTTCACTAAAGTACATTTGATTGGTATGAATTTTGCAAACGGCTAACTCATTATTTCACTACCATTTTATTAATATTCACCTAATTAGAACGGCTTCGTGCACACGTGGATAATTCACTGCACTTAGTTTCCAGATACAGCTTTCCATCGATGCAAAGAACAATTGCATTATTCGAATTATTGAAATTATTACAATTGCTCGAATTATTGAAATGTATATGAAGGTAGACTTTAAGAAAGATTGACTCTGCTAGTGTCTAAGGATTGCAAGATTTGACGTTCCTACTCCCAGATATTACATTTCCTTTCCTACTTTCTCTTGTTTCAGTTGATTGTTGGATTCGGCATTCCAGTGGAGCTCCGAAAGCGAACATTGCTTTGGCTGACGAATCTGCAGTTTCAGTACTTTACACCGGTGAACTACTCGCAGCTGTTCCCAATGACCATCGGGCAGAAACGGTCCATCCCCGACGCTCTATCCGTGAGAGCAATAGACCGCACTACAATCTATGAGGTCATCCGCATAATGTTGGAGAGGTAAGGCCAAACCAGGAGACAATAGAAAGTCTCCTGCATCCAAATAGGGCGAATTAGGGTTGCGCAATTTTCGTTATAAACAGGAGATTATTGTTAATATAAAATCATCAATTGATTAAACATAAGCAGATTTTATGCTGGACCTTATTTAAAAAATAAGGTAATAAATAACAGGCGCAAATTTAAATACACCACGTACCTATGTATTTCAAGCAAGGAGGAGGTTTCAATTTTCTTATTACTCTATTTTTAGGAAGGTGTATCCAATATTAATGATCATATCATGATCTATGATCATAGTTAATAATCATTTGATAAAAAACGTAAAATACTGAAATTAAGAAAAAAATATTCGTATGCGGTTTGTAAGACGTGGTACTTCCGTACTTCCGATTGCAAAAAATATATTTTAATGAGTATTAACCAGCATAAATACATTCATCGAAGCCGTTAGCTGTTAAAACATGTAGTTCTTAAAACTATGCATAGGTAAACAATGGAAAAGTGTAATACATAGTAGCATTAATGCAGTTTATAGAAAACAAAAATAACTCCTTGAAAACCATAAAGAGTCAGACTGTGGCATTCGGAAAGTTACCATTGTCATTTCAAGAATTCTTTTCTCGGGATAGACCTCATTCCTTCCTTAAGGAATCGATGCCCACCATGGCTCTTAAAGAATAAATCTTCCCGGCGTGAAATATCCAGAATAATAAAGCGATATTGGTAAAATAACTTCAAATTTTGTGTTACATTAATTGCCATTGCTAAAGCTCTGATTATTTCACTGAGTAGAAAATAGAAATTCAATGTCTTTGCAAGTTTAATTATATAAGCAATTGATGTCTTTTTCACTTTTATACATTTGTAAACAAAGTAATTTTAGTAAAATATGAGAATTATGAAAAATTTATTTTGTAAAAGACATTTCAAAAATTAGGGTGACCATACTTTTAATAGATGATTGTTATTTATAATCAAGATTTTGATTCCTGTTTTAATACAGAGTAATTAATTGTAACTGATTTAATCATGCTATGTTTTTTTATTATCATAGGCACTAGAGCTGGAAAAATTTTACTATTTCTTACGTCTGATCTCTTTATACATGCATAGAAGGTACCGCCTACAATTTACATATTACCGTATAATGGATAGTAAAAGCAATGAACAATAAATGTATGTAAATAAAGGGCCATGTAGGAAAAAAATCATTGAGTAAACCTGAAATAATTATTTAAAAATATTTATTATGATAAATGGGTCATTTCCAAAACAATATTATTTTTAAATATAGGCATTTATATAAATTCTCTTGATGAACTTGAATGAAAACTGCAGTTCCCACTGTCGCATCACTGAATGCTGGCGTTCGAATATAGTAGGTGCATGGGGAAAGATTTGCCTAGCATTAACATTAAAACAGAAAAAATAATAATTGTTGGTAATAATTGGAATGAGTCAACATAATTTCATTCTTTGTTAAAAAATAATAACGTGCTTTTCATATGATATGGTTCATTTTTAATTTTATTCGACTGTTAAACTTTATGAACGAAAGGTCAATGATTAATGGGAAATTCGTAGTCATTCTGAAGGTAAAAAATCGTGACTCCTTTAAACTGTCCCTTCTGCCCAGCGTAACTTTTGAATGCCAAAAGCAAATACTACGAAAAAATATAATTCAACTCCTTGCTTTTTAGACTCCTGAAACATCCTCAACTATTCTGATGGCATTTCCCGTATAAATTCCATTCCACTGAGGCGACCATTTTCAAAATCTCGAAGTCGGACATGTTTATGGCACCCATTCCATAGCATTGTTCCAAAAAGAGATTTATTGCAGTCCTCTCCCGTGGATGATTCCAAGGATTCGATTTGGATGCTGGTGTGAGGAGAAAGGATTACAGAGGAGTGCCTAGCGGAGAGCTTGAAAGATTGGTAGAATCAATTGAGAAAAATATTAATCGAAGAAAAAAAACAGTAAAAAAATTTTTCTTTTGTTTTTTTTGGTAGACAATGAGCAACCGCGTCGTCTATATATTACACCCTTCGGGTATTTTCATGGTCGTCCAGCAAAGGTATGCTCACACACCACCAATTAATTTTTTAATTTTAGACACGTGTGGGATACTTCAGTTTCTAATTCGAAGATGAAGAACAAGAAAATGTGCCATAGTAATTAGTACGGGTGGTATAATCAGTTCAATTGATGACGAGCATTTATAAATAATTAAGGTTTAATCACACTGAGGACCCACAGAGGTGGTGATTCAACGACATCACCATCGATGGTGCTAAACGGATTTCTTAATAAAGCCGATAAATGCATAGAATGATAAGAGAGGCCGATGCAACACTGAATAGAGTCATATAATGGATGGAAAGGGGGTTTCTCAGGCAGGAGGAAAGCAACCAATCATAGTGCACTGTTACGAGACAGCAAAACAAGAAACAAATGAGATTGTATTCGTATGGTGGAGAGGGCCATCTATATAATACGGACATGTGTGCATCAACTGTACATCTGAGGAAGCTTGCCTAAATGCTTAAGAAACTGTCTCCGTACAAGTTGAAGCAATGTGGAAGAAACCCCAGAAGACCTTCAATCTTCAGATCACTCCGAGGGCGTCCTCCCACGGAGATATTGGGGAGGTTACGGCGTAAGAATGAATTTCAAATAAAGGAAAAGTAAGTGTAAGTGAGATTGAAACATTATAGAAGGCATAAGGAGAAGACGGATAACATAGCTTGACGCATGTGATTGACAGTGGGAGATGAAATCGTACGAGAGAGACAGAGAGAGGGAGAGAGATTTATTGATCAGATTACTGCGGCCTTCAGTCCAGATTTTGGAAAAACGATGCGCGAAGCACGGGCGCAATACGAGGTGTTACGTACGTTACACCAAATGGTCAGCAGGGACATTAAAATACTAGTGTATGTATTTGGTACATGAATATTCTGTTTCCGATCACCAATGAAAGCATTAGTACATTTTTTTATATTTCCTGTATTTTTTCTGTTTTTTATACTAAGTAGGTATGTATTTCTTCTGTGCTGTATGCTTCATTGTATTTTTATCCTGAGATAGGCATACTTTAACTTTTTCTTTCGCATCCACTACACGTTGTGTTTGTTATTCCTTCTGAGCTTTGGGAGAGTATATTATTTTTGTTTCTCGTGGGCGAGATGTCAAGAACAATAAACCATTTTCTGATTCAAATTCTAATTCAATACCCCAATCCTAATACATGATTCACAGTCATTTAAAAATGTAAGCTTTAACATCTAATTTAAAGCAAACTAACTCCAAATTATGCCCAAAAACGTCCTCACGCTTATTGGTAATTTAAATATGAATTAAAAGAGAGAGGATTTAATACGTTTTTCTATATCGAAGTAATAAGAATGGAAAAATATATGGTATCATTTAATGGAGAAATCATACTTGCGATACTATACGCGTATTCATGAGATTTCGCTGTGAGAAATATCATCACAGTTTTTTTCACGAATGCCCGATGTCATATCTATATAGAATTTTTACATTGAATATTGGACTGTGAATATAAGGTGCATTGCAAATTAATCAAATATTTATCCGTGGATAGGAATAGTATTATGAGATAGTGTCCCATGTTCTACCTCAGCATAAAGATCGCAAATAGCTTCTTTTACTTTGGATTAAATATTTACTAAATTTCTGCCTTTTCATAGTTAATAGCTGCAAATACGACTTTAGAAATGAACTAAAGAGCATCGTGAGCTTAAAATTTGCGATATTTTAAAAGCACGATTCATAATATCCAACCGTGGTTTATTAAGGCAAGGTAAATTTTATTAAGATTTCTGAATGCCTTGCAAAATGAAAACCTAATACTTTATCCGTTAAATTCATTTTTAAATTTCTATAGCAATGTTAAGGTTAAGGTGAGGTCAATAAGGCTCTCATATTTTTGTACACCTGCATTACTTTCACAAAAATATAAGCTAGAAATCGTAGAGAATAAAGGAGGGGACAATTCTAAAAATGTTAATTCAAACAATATTATTCTCGGCGCACCCAATTTAGGAGCCCATTTAATGAATTTATTTGTGAGGGCATTTGTTGGATTTTTAAATCAAGACGCTGCACCCATACTCGTGCGAGATACCCGATGTGGATGAACGGAGAGAAAGAGCGGGAGATCTCCATCTTAGTTGCCGCCAGCATCGCGTTTGGGGAGGGGGTGTGAGTGGGGAGATATAGGGTGGGGGAACCGGCGGGAGGTGGGA
>LYUA01003735.1:8822-20899 GCA_002093875.1 Calopteryx splendens
CCCCTCCCCCACACGATCCAAAAACTTTACCTTTCATTGTGGCAGGACTTTATACCCCCTTTCCTAACCATCGGTCGTACGTTCCCTTTCCCCTCTAATTCTCTCTTCTCTATCTCCCTTCCTTTTTTTCCACGGGCTCCCTTCCTCCCTTCCAACCCTCTCAGAACCCTCTCATGCTCTCCGTAAACTCCGCTTTTTCATCCTCTGTCGGCTGGAAAAAAATAGGAATAACACATTTCTTTTCCGTACGCTCTCGCGCAGCCGAGTGCTGACAAAAGCGCAGTCCTCCTCTCCCCCCGCCTCCTTTCTTCCTTTCCAGAATCCCCTGCCCTCTCATGCAAGAGCCGTCTTCCTCCACTCTTCCACGTCTACTTCCTTTCTTTATCCCTTCGTCTTCTTCCTTGCTCCTTCATCTCTCCTCGCCCGCAGCTTTTTCCTGCACGTCGATCGGTGCTTCGCTCAACTCTTTCGGTTACCTCAAACACGATTTTTTTTCCTAACACAGAGGAATAGTTTGGCGAAAGTATTGATTGAGTGGTGTGTCTAACGAATAATAATTTTAAAATCTCATTAGTTCAGTAACGTTATAAGTTCTATTTCCAGTGTATGAATGATTTAATAGCATTCTAATGTTCAATAAAATTAAGGAAGTGATAATAATGACACAAAAAAGATGCATAGCTTTACCTTTGCATGTGCCTATTAGGCATTCAAATATCTTCAAGTCGTTTTTTTAATTAATTTACATCCTTGTTAATTTTCTAAATGTTGGTTTTGTCTTATAATATTGCATAATTCGACTCAAAATTTTCAACCCCCACTCAAGCCGCCCAAAATCCTTTGCTTTTCCTCCATCTCGAGCTTCAAATTTTGTACCTTCTATAAAAGCCTTCGGCATAGCTTTTCTGTGTAATATAATCTCTTCAGATGACCTCTATTGCTCTGCCACCCTCTCTCCAATACAGATTCATTAACGTCCTCCTCTCTCTTCAGCTTATTTATTACAATATTAAATAGTTAATTAATGGAATATTTTCCAATTGTATCCAAAACGTGGGTTGTGTGTTCCTTTAAATATTACCTCTGATGGTTTTTATCCGTTTACATTATTGTTAACATCGATTACTTGATCTTCCGCAGTGAAATAAAATGGGTGGACTATAACAAACTACGATCTTTTAGTTCTGATGAAGGCACGTGTGTGTGTCAGGTTGAAACTCCATGGGTCGCTCTCGGATTTCACCGTTTTCTACTTGAGCCAGCACTTCCGCTACACCTATTTTTTTTACCATAATATATTTTTCATTACCAAAGACAGTCGTACATAAAATGCAACGATGATTTTAAACCCAAAATTTGTTTCACAACCTATGAAATCATAATCAGTACTTAGCTCGCACTCGTTTTGGAAAGTCGTGTGGGGAAAGTACTGGATGAGGTTAATGCACAAGTTGTCGTTTTCGATCAATTTCCGCAAAGTCGTTAGCTTTACTTTATTTTGAAATATATCACACCCAAGCTTCAGAGTTGCTTCGTCTCGCTTTCACGTTTCATGATTCTCTCATTATTAAATCTTATTTCCCCCAGCGCTTCCAATTTTCCAACTGAAGATATGAATAATTATTCATTTTTCCCAAAGGGACCCCTCACGCAATACATGATCAATCCCGAGATTAATCAATGATTGCTGCAGCAAATACAGGACCCTGTAAGATCCTTGGACAAGATACACAAAGAGCTAGTCTACGTAGATTATGTCCTCGTGTATTCCCTCGATCCACCAACTAGATTAAAAGTAATAGCATATTTATGAGAGTTTGACTATGAATTATCGTTACTATATTTTGCAGACTTATTCCGATTTTTAATTCATCCGTTAAATTAATCTTTGGTACTCATAAGAGAAGTAAAATGGCTCTTCTTCCAATGGAAGAAAGTTAATACGAAATATTTCAAATAAAATTTTGCCGAAGGCTGCGGTAGATACCACTACTTTAAAATTTTGCTGTTTTCTCCGAATACGCGAATTTGTGCACTTTTCTATTTTACAGCTTAAAAAATAAGCAAATTCGCTGTTGATCTTCGAAATTTGTTTCACCGTTGTGAGCACTGGCTGTTGGATATTTTAAAACCCTAGTAACACATCAAAACGCTTTAGTTGTAGCATCATATATGGTTACAATGTCCATTTTAATTAAATTTATGTTCCGCTACAAGCGAAATACGAGTACTACACAGTAAACAACCAGTCCTGAAACCAGTGCATGACATATCTACTATTCACACTTCAAATTCAATATTTATGAAAAGATACGTCTCAATGAGTTCCTTTATTTTTATTAACGATTTATTTATGTATGATTCTTAACAGTGATGTTCAACTTAAACAAAGCCGTGTCCGTGAGTGGGCACAAAGAGTATAAAGTACCCCGTGTATGCGTCCAAAATTTAGCACTTACTTTCACTACATATTGTATATTTCTTTCATCGTTTAAATATATTTTGAAACTGTAATGTAAGCAATAAATTGAAACGATTTCAAGCATTTGGATAGAATAGGTCTGCGTGTCTTGTCAAGAAAAGGTCGGCGTTGACGTCTACCTCATTTTGCGAAATTTAATTTGAAATGTGTAGCTTGAAGGATTAAAATATACCCTTTGTTACTCTTTCAATATATAAAATGAATCTCAAGGATAGTTTTTAACTTCCAATTGTTGATTTAGAATTGGAAATGATAATTTATGAAGTGAGTGAAAATGAGTGTTTAAAGTAACCAGGTCGAGGAAATACGAATTTGGAAGGATTGGAAGGGGCATTTTAGTTTGAATTCTGAAATGGAAATATCACAGAATGGACATGATTTTAATTAAGAGCATGAAAATTGCTATTTTTGCCTTTCTGCGAAAACAGAAGATAATGTATGCTTAAATATAATTTGCGTTATCTGAAGAGTTTTAATGCAAAATTGAAATGAAATCCCAAGTTTCATCCGATGTGAATTGCTGCAGTTGTGAATTAGGTCGCATCAGAGACCTTTTGGTATAAAATTTTCCGTTCGATCAAAGGAAAATTTAATGATGATGCTCTCTACTGTTTACCGTTGTAATTTGTTTAATCGTTGTCAACATCTATTGCTGGATTTGTTTTTTGTAGGTTAACAAACTAGCATGACTATATCTTAGCATCAAACATAAGAAGGAGTATATGCATCACATAGCGATTTTACTCCACTATTGAGTTACTCTCAGATTTTGTTGTAAGCTTTCGTTTGCTGGGTAATATTTTGACGGATAATGTGTTTTTCAATCTATCATGAGTTGTATGTCCCCGATCGCTGACTGAATTATTCCCATTAAATCGTTACCAATGGAGGTATATTAAAGTTTTGAAAAAGTTAGCACAAGTATGATCATCAGCATAATTATCTTCTAAAGATACTTAATTTTAGTAATATGAACCTGACGAGATGAATATTGATTCTATTTCAATTAATAACTAAGTCAATGTTTTTTTAGAGTAGTATGAGTGGTACTGATAGAATGAGATAAAATATCATACAGCGACTTAGGTTTATAGATTTCTTTCGTCACCACTTCCTCGATTACCAAAAAATAGACTTTTTCGCTTATTATTATTATTTGTCCGAAAACCTTTTGTTTAAAGAATTCTGAGTAAAAAACCTTTTCAGTCGATGAATCCTATGGGCAAACAACAAGGGACACCCATTATATTATGCTGAACATTATGGCAAGTGATATTTATCCTCTATCGTTCATGCTTTTTTGCTGAGACCGAGAAGAAGTAATGAAGTAATCAAGAACTGGAGGTTTAATGGAAGTAGGAGAGGACCTGATTTATTTAGTTTTATATTTCGGATGGCTAACCTTTAGTTTTTCAGTCGGTAAATGAATTACAGTAATTCTTGGGCACATGAGAGGATCTAGTTAAAGTCCATGGGATGAAGATCGACATAGAAGATAATAAAATGAAAGAAATTGTCAAGCGGTGAGAAGGCTAAGTTAAACATTAATGTGTAAAGGCAAACATTAAATGAGATATCTCTTCTGTAGACGAGAAAATACTGGTAAATTTTCACACCTGCTTAGTACCATTGTCATTATTACTATATGTTATGTTATCAATGAAACTTATGCGTTGAAACCATGGTCGCCTTTTACAGGTACGACACTTCATGGATTTCAATTGAAAATGGATATAAAATATTTTCACAAAACTACACATGAAGTTCTTTCGTAAATCTGATAGAAACTTTCTCCCATAAATGTATTCATAAGAAAACAGTAATAATTTTTTAAGTAAAATAATTAATTGTACCAATTATTTACAAAAAGAGTGAACCGTTGACCAGGAGCGTTGAATGAAGACTTGAGAAAAATCAGAGTAGACCTTATTACAGAGCAAAGCATTGAATTTTGTTCCTTTTGGACAGTGAACGAGTCGAGATTTGAGGATTTTGAGGTGTGGGCATGGAGAAAAAGTTAAAAAATACTGAATAGAAAGGAAGAAAAAGGAAGTGTTAAGTTGGGAAGAGGGAAAATTGTTGGGAAAAATTCTAAAAAGATGCGAAAGACGTGGATGAGAAAGCTATAGGGAAGTTTGGGGTTGGGGAAGGCTGTTATATGCGGGAGAACGTTGATTAAGAAGGGGGAAAGGGAGGAAGAGGAAAGAGGTTATAGTTATCATGGAGAGGCGTGAAAACAATTTAGTTGGAGAAGGCAATTTTTTCGGATACGTATCGATGTTTTCATTTTGACTGGTGGACAGAGAGCGTAGCTGAAACACGCATAAAAGAGTAAACGATAATGGAAGACATTGCAACTTATCGGACAGGTACCCTTCGCAACGATCCTTACAACACTCGGAGGGGGAGTAACCTGGGAGAGAGAGGGAGAGATGATAAAAGATGAAGCATAAGAAGGTTATTATAAAGAGTAAAGAGGTGCATAGACTACGCAAACCGTTATGGACCGACACGGAGATAACAGCAAAAATTAGGTTAAATTAGAACAAATTAACATATTAAAAGTGAGCCGTTATCAGTTCCAACTCCCCGTTGAAGCAGGGAAAATTATGTGAAAAAACAAAATGTGAGAGATAAACTATGACACAAAGATTAAACATAAAATTTATCCAATCACGTTGAAAAATTTGTAACATAAAACGACAATAACTAAATTATCTAAGGAAAACAATATTTAAATGACAAATGTGGACCATTTTTTGGCCCCCTTCATTAGTTTCCCGACTTCTGTTACCTACCATTCAGAGTACAAATATTTTGTAAAAGGTGTCTCTTCCGGGAAACGAGTGGAAGTGAAGGCCTTCAGATAACTAAAGTGATGGAGACCTTGAGTTTGATCGAGCAGCAGAGACGTTGCAAGGCTATATTCGACTTAAGTTAAGTTGGCGGCGAATATGAGGAGGGAAGAGGGTCCGGAAAATACTCCTGGGTGACGGCTTCCGAGTAGCGTCGACATATCTGCAGATCCCTGCAGTTGCGCGGTTGAAAAGGATCTGCAGGCACGTAAAGCGTCTCTGCTGTTCCCTTTCAACTGCACACTTTTTTCTTAGACTATGCCCTCTTCCGGGGGTGTAGTTTCCATAACTTTTATGTGTCACAGATGAAACTCGGTGTCATTAAATATTTTTATGAAGTGAAGATATGTTCAACTTATTCATACATTAGTATACAAGAAAAACACGTGTAAATTAATGATAATAACATGACATAATTCATTTCTTGAGTGTGTGTCCCTCAACTTCCATTCTATTGTAAAAATAGATGCTCGGGACAGTATTTTCTGCGTGTTTGGAAGGATAAAACAGTGGCATGAGTTTGGTCGAACGACCAAGGAGTTGGACAGGAGCTGAGCTCAAATGAGACCCCACGACATGCCCAGCACGTTTGCCAACATATTATTTCATGGGCAAGATAGGTACGAATAGATGTACTTAAATTAAGTTCCACAAAACCCCTCCTCTCTGTACGGAAATGCATTCCTATAAAAAGGGCGGACTATTGTGTAACCAGTCTCTTTGACAATCGGTTTTATTCTCAGCTAGTTCAGTCTCAAGCAGCTGCAATTCGGTACTCGCGAAGTCTGTCCAAAGTGAAAGATTTTTCCCTCAGGTTGTCACTAGTAATGAAAAAATAGTTTAGTTATTCATACCACACTCGATTACATTAACAGAATTAAGCATCATATCGTGAACTTCGTCTTCATTGTCAAAATAAAACTTGTTTTCTGCCTCTAATTCTAAGCCTCAACTTCAAAATTTTTTTACACCATGAATCATGCGTTAAATACTGTGTTTATAAAGTTCCTCCCGATGAATAGAAATATATTTTAGCTAAAGATTTATGGAAGTATATGTATGAAAAAATCGCAAGAATTTAACTTTCTATGAAACTGCTTTCAAAATGAATTACTCAACTTGGGACAAAATGAATTAAAATAATTGCTAAGCGAAAATCAAACTGAAGGGAAAGGTGAGTTTAGAACTAAGCTAGAATGGATTTTGAAATTTACCTTATTAGGGGGTAGTTCCTAGATCAAGGCTTCCTCCCATTGTATCACACAATTTAAATTTAGTTGATCTTTCCAAAGGCAGCATTTGGAATTGAACCAGGGAATTGCGATCAGTAGCCGAATGCTCTATTAAATGCAGATATAAGTGTCGTTGGCAAAGGATCGTTATTCACAGAGTGGAAAGGTCTTTCCGTTTATGTTTTTTAAAAAGTGGAAGGATTCTAGTTGATTAACCAAATTTAATGGAAATTACATTTAAGGTTGATTTTTCTCCAAAAATGCATTTTTTCTATCGCTTACGCATTGTTATCTTTGATCAATGGAAACAAAGAAGTCCCACGGAAAAATCTGGACATACGCGTATGTAATATGGAAGTTACAACTGTAAATTTACTTCTATTAATTATTATCTCAGTATACAGCTATCAAGCGAATAAGACTTTTAACACTGAAAATGAAAACAAACTTTGTAACTTTCAAATATTTTAATTTAGTTTTTTTTTAGGAATTACACTGTCGAAAATACGGACGTGTGCATGCATAAAATTATAATGCAGCAAAGGAACTAAGTTTTAAAAATATAATATTTTATCTAAGTAATATTCATTACTAAGTAAATAGGGCCTGCTAGAGAGGTTTATTGGTTTTTGAGAATTTTGGTTGTATAGTCAAATTTATCTACGTACCCTTTAATTTTAGGACTGCAACGACTTACGCCTTCCGCATAAAGTAATAGCGTCCATCATTTGAGTTCTTATAGTTCTTGCTAGGGTAATAATATCGTTTTCAAGCAAAACCAGCTGTCCTAGTTCCGTAGCTCGGAAAGCTTTTGTAGGCTAGTGGTAAGTCTAATGTCCAAATTAGTATAATATTTCCATACCTCCCTATATTTTAGAATTGGAGGTGTTTTAAGGAAATAGACTATTTTTTCACGCTAAATTATAATCCTTTGTTAAAATATTATGAGTGACTTTACTAATATTAGTGACGGTCGATTACATTACATTAAAGTGAGTTTTAACGAAAAGATGGAAAATCATTAGATTATTCCTATTGACCTAGTGTCTTGTGCAAATTCGTGAAAAACAACTGAAATGAAAGTTTTGCATGCAGTAACAATTTTTTATCGGCACCAGCATCGTGTATTTTTGACGGACGTTAATATTTTCTCCTCTGGAAAATATTATTTTTATTAAAAATAAATTGTGTTGTCGTATTAATATTGTTAGAGTTACTTTTCTTGGGTATAAAGTCAATTTAATTTCGTAGAGGTATTCTACATCCAGTAGGGCTTGTGTTTGAAAAATATTGACGTAAAAATACTTAGTAAAATAGTTGCACTTATTTTCTAAAAATTGTACTCCTGTGATTCGGCAAACATTAACCCAAGGGTTGTGATATTCTGGGAAAGGGAGCTTTCTGGTAAACTAATGGCGGAACAGGGGAAGGATCTAGCTCCCGTATTCTGAATGTTTGAAATTTACACGCCAAAGGGCTTGTTAGTGGGAGGTGAGCTCTCTACCCTCAGTCATCAATCCGAGCTTCGGGTTGAAAATTGTTGCTTATTCGAGTAATTTGATATGCGAATATTTGTGCTTTATGAGATGTTTGACGTATCACGTGGTCGTTTGCCTTGTTTTGGGGTCCTCTTCCCCCGGTTCCTAATCTCCCTTTTGATTTTAGCTTAATCCACATCCACATTTCTTCGCATATCTAGTATTATAGACCCCATAGCACTTGTGTATGAGACAGGATGTTCTCGTTACGTTCACAGTCACTCACAATGACTTTTATATTAATCCCTCTCATTTTTTATACAAAACTGCCGGATAGCACCCCCGTTTTGATTGATGACACATGATTTCATTTCCTTGGTATTTTTTTTCCATTTCATATTAAACTGAAGGTGAAAATCATCTTAACACCCATATGCACATGCACGAGGTCACTGGTTGAATAAGACAGGTATTTAGGCGATCAAACTTACTATTATTGCCTTAAATGAGGATAATATATTCGAAACAGCGACGTAGCCCGGATGACTGATTTGCATATTCCATTCTATTAGGCTATTTTCCCCCCTTCCCCGAAATTTATCTCCTACGAGAAGGGTTGACTAAGTTGAGCGCTCTCGATCATTTCATGCATAGGCAATTTTAATTTTTCCTTATAAAATAGAAACAATACATAAAAGTCCACTAATTTCAATAATAAATATAGCAAAAAATTATTCGCTTAGGTACATACTTTCTGGTTATGCCATTGGTTCGTAACATATTGAACTCATCGAAAAATCGTGGTTTTTTCTTAAATATCGAAATTCTTTGTATACGTTGTTCCTCTAAGCCTCCCATGACCAATGCCGCTATGAGATATTCTTGTTCTCTCAGTCCCCCCCCCCTCCCCTCTGTCTCTCCTCCCTTTTGTTGTCCTTTCAGCTAGTTTCTCCGATTCGGAATATTCTTTCTTCCCCTTCTGGCATTCCGCATCGCTCCCCGCCTCCCTCTCCGCACGTCTTTCTGTCTCCTCGTGCTTTCCCTTCTCGTCCTCTCTCTCTCTCTCTCTCTCATCTCTCTCCCTCTCTCTCATCTCTCTCCCCCCCCACCCCACCCTCTCTCTCTCTCTCTCCACCCGCCGTCTCTCCCATGCCCAGACCCGGAAAAGCGACCACACCGTGCCCTCGAGCCCCCCGCCGCTTTTACGCGAAAGAAACGACTGAGAGGGAGAGGAGGACGACGTGGCTGACATGGCGGACGAAAAGGAGAATCAAAGCGAAATAACGAGAGGGACTAGAGACGAAGGGAGGGAAGAGAGTGCGGGAGGAGGGAGAGGGAGAGGATATGAAAGGGAGGGGAGAGACGGAACAAGGGCCGTCGCCTCGAACACGGGAGGACGAGACACGCACACAAGCTCGTACCCCAGAATGCAAAATAGCGCGGCAAAGAGCGCATGAACGTAAGAAAAAGTGTGCCATTCTAGCGGTGGGAGGCATTGTCCCGAGTGAAACGGAATGACGCCCCCGCCGCAAAAAGGTGACTCCCATTGGGGTCTTATTTTGGCACCCTACAGAATCGCGAGTGGTGCGTGCGTGAGGCGGATCGTACAATTCATTTTCTCGCAACAGAAGGTCCCTTCTCCCCCCCTCCATGACCAAACGTTTTGCCGGAACTCGGCAGCTCATGGAAAATTTCCATGGATATGCCCCGCAGATATACTTTTCCTACATTCAGTCTGAGAATTTTTTTATATGCTGCCAATGCCTCACTTTGCCAATGCCTTGCAGTGAAGTTAATTTTTTAGGTTATAACGACTAAAACGGCCCTCTGTGTGAATTTAATAAAATCGATAAGTTATATCTTAGTTTAAAATTATAACTCATTAGAATTTTTTTTCCATTGTATTTTGAAAAACATTATTCGGTGACTTTTCCAGATTCAGTACCTTTGTACAAGTGAAGCATTATTTTCGTCCAAAAAATGTTATCATAATAATTTTTGAATACTCCCCATTAGCAGCCTAGTATTGCAAAACACTTAATTTTATGCCGAGGGCCTGGGGACCAATGACGATTTTCCATTTCGGGGGTATCATTTTTCAGAATTTTCCTAAGGATTTCCTACGGCAAAAAACGATTTGTGGACTGGCACCTGTGATATTTTGCTTTCTTTTCCATTACCTATATTATGAAAAGTTTTCTAATGGAAGGATTAACTTCCTTTCGTTAGGCTAGTCTTGATACACGCGAACCTGTTTCGATGACCACCTTCTAATACGACCACATTTTGCAGGCATTAATTAATTCTTCAAAATACCCAACATTAACTGAACCTCCATTACAGCACTATCCTGTCAGGGTGACCACGACCATGCCAAATTGTACCTCGTCATACAAAATGTACCTGCCATTGATGAAATATTTACCCCTAAGATAGTCTAATTCCGTGGTTACACTTACACGGATCCGACCCAACCGGGACGATTGTTTCGACTTCAGAGAATCAAACTCATTTTTACGTATGGACGAACGTGATGTGCCACCGACTGAATATCTTCTGATAAACGAAGTCTGTTCTGATTGGTCACCACTATCGTCCATATTGGTAAGTCTAAGATATTCTCACAGGAAAATATTTTTTTTTCCAGCAGTATTATTTACTCAGGTATACGATCGGGATGATCCCCAGAGAAGTTATGATTAATGCATAATGAGGTCAACTCCTGAGAGGCATCTTTGAAATATGAGATCGTGGGTAGGTGCCTAGGACCGTACAGAGCGAGAAAGAAAATGATGACGAAAGTAATGATAGAAATGTTTCCTGAGCACCGGCGGATATGATTTACATTGAGCGGAAGGAAGACAAAAAATACGAGAGGAGAAACTTGTGGGAGAATAGAAATATAGGGCCAAATATTCGGAGAATTGAGTTCGACAAAGCAGTGATAGACCTGAAGTAAAGTAAGGCGTTCGGAGCGTACAAAATCAACGGAGAAATAACCAAGGTGGTTGGAGGGATAGCCAAAGACATACTGTATGATATTATCAAGGACAGGTACGAAATTGGAAGATTGTCGGAGGACTTCAAGGAAAGTGCAATTATTGCAATACCGAAGAAAGAGAGGACCGAGAAATTTGAGAGGCTCCGAAAATTGAATCTTGTGACATGCGTCGAAAATACTAACACGGATAATCAGCCCAAGAATCGAAGGAAAAATTGAAGATAACCTGTCTGTGAACCAATTCGGATTCAGAAAAAAACGAGAGAAGTCATACTCACCCTAAGGATACTTGAGGGAAAAATTATATACGTGAACCAGCCACTACATGTGGCATTCATAGATCTGGAAAAGACCTTTGTCGAAATTGAGTGGAACAAGATGTTAAAATTGGTGAAAAACTTGGAGTGGATTATGACGACAGAAGAATCACCAGCTCTACAAGTACCAAGTCAATGAAATGAGAAAGAAAGACGGAAGAAAACTAGAAGACAAAATAAAAAAAGGAATTAGGCAAGGCAGACAAGGAAGAGGCAATAAAAGAAGTAGAAAAAGCAGGCATCAGAGGAATTAAGGTGAATGGATACGAATTTTACACGCTCCTCCACTTAGCAGATGACATTGCGGTTGTAGCAGAGAATCCAGGAGACCTATAGGTATCACTGAACGCAATGGACGAAACGCTTCGAGAATATAACATGAACATCAAAAATAAAAAAACTGAAATAGAGAGAAGCTGACAGCAGAAGTCCAACTACAAGGAAAGAAATTAGAGCAAGTGCAATCATTCTACCTCAGAAGCATTATTACATGGGAAGAAAGAAGCTCAACGAACATCAATCTCAGAATAGGTCAAGCCAAGAAGGCGTCTATGATGAAGAGGCAACTGCTATGTTCAAAGAAGATAATGTTAAAGCATTCGTATGGAGCGTGACTCTCCATGAATCAGAGACATGGACCATGGGAAAAACGAAGCAGAGAAGAATTAGAATAAATTTATTATGTTCTGTGGCAGCTAGGCCACTTGAGAAC
>LYUA01003735.1:47603-64035 GCA_002093875.1 Calopteryx splendens
ATATATAATGGCACAGGATTAAAATAAACATAGAAACACGTAAAAGAGGAAAAGTAAAACCTGAGTACTTCGGCGGTCAGGTCGCCTTTGTCAGCCGAAAAGGACATATATACATATTATATACATGCATACATATATACACACACTTTTTTTGCATCCAGATGAAACACCGACGTGGGGAATATTTACGTTCCGTCACGCGCTATTTTTTTCCTCTCCCCCTCCACACCCTCCTCCTCTCAACCTACCCTCCACCCCTCCTTGGATAGCTTCGATTAAAATTTTGGATCGTGCACGGATTCGAGAGTTTCGCATGGCGACGCACACAATTCATGCCATTGGCACGGCTTTCGCCGCCCCGCCGTACGAAAGGGGGGAAGGAGGGGGGGTGGGGGCGACGATCGATAAGCACACGCAGGACGAACGGGGCGGGAGGGGTGTAAAAAGAGTTGGACGGGAAGGGATGACGAGGGCCTGGGTCGGAGTGATGTGTGTAGGTGGGAAGGGGGAGTGGGGAGGGGATTTGCGGTAGTGGGGCGGGGGGTGGACGCAATGGATGCGTGCATGGACGCACCATGCGAAAAATGGGGTGGGAGGATTTACAGGAGGGAGGTTCCATCGAAACCACCCATTCCCTCTCCCCCTCCCCTCTTTTATGCGCCCCCTCAGTCCGTTGGAAATCGCCTATTACCCCTTCAACTCCCCCACCCCACGTACATGCACGGTGTATGCATATATATATGTATATATATATATGTTTCCCCCTCGCCTAATGCTGCGGAATATATTCATCCGTGCATGATACTTCTGTCGCCAATGGAAAGAGGTTTTTAGCGGGTATTGATATTTATATATGCTCTGTTTTGAATTTTAAGTCCAGTCGCCATCGATTCATTTCTTCTCTTTCGTCTTGTCGCTGTTTTTTTATGCACATTTCACGAAAATAAACCGGTAGCTATGAAAACAGACTATCGAAATATTTTAAACAGAGAGAGGAATAGAGAGATCGAGTTTTAATGGAAATGGGTCTGTATTAAATACCGTATCATATGCGTCTGATTTGAATACTCTATGATATGCGTGTGTATTACGCACGTTATACGGGACATCAAAAACGAATAGATGGTGTTTTCATCTTTGTCTTCCCATCTCCTGAAAAATGATACCTCTCTTTATGAACACATCCGGGTACATTTTTGAACAAAATCTAAAAAAACTAGTAATTTTATCGGCTTTTTTTTTGTTATAAAAGAACACATATTTGGTCGCAAAACCTCGACCAGGGAATTGGAAAAGGTATTATTTTCCTCTTGTTGCAGGGAGAAATGGGAAATTTATGTCTTAATCATGCGTAATTTTCATCAAATAATAGTGATCACCTATTTTTTTACTTTGATTCTAAATAACCTTGCATTTCATTCTTGCTCGTAAATATTACGAATTATTCACAATGATCATTCTAATAATTTCTTAAAAACCAATTTAGTAGTTATTGTTATGTAGCAATAAACTAACAGAAATTTTCCGTCATCTTGTTTGTAATTTTAAAATGAGCATCATTTATCAACATCACTGAAATCCATTCTAGATAAAAGCACAGAGAATAAATATTTTATGTACATAAAAAGTTGGGAGCGTAGCCTAGCAAGCGTATGCTAACTCTCATACTACTACTACTGCTAGTAGAGCATGGCTGAAAATTCTTAATAACGAATTGTAGATGGTCTTCTGATCTCTGATTTTTATCTGAAAAGCTGGATAGTAAAAAATGCATTTCTATGTCAACCTATAATATCCCTTCATATAAGACTCAAAATTGGTGGAATTAATCGTAAGGAATTACATTTTTTTAAATTTGTATTCATTTACAGTTCAGAATTTATGGTTTACAAGACAAAAAATCTCCACAAATCGCTTCAGCAGTCAAACTCGTGATAAAAGATTGTGATGAACTGTTACCACTGAATTTTACGTATCTGCTGAGATTGCAAATTTTAGTTTTCCGTACATTAAGGATAATGAGTTTTTAAATTTATACGTTACGCTAAAATTTGAATTTTATCTTGCCTCAGATGTGCAAATGAGTGTATATTATTTACACAATAAGGCAAATTAATTCCTTTTCATGTTAGGTACATTGAGTCTATTCATATTTGAGTTTTAGGTATCTCTGATTTTTAATAACTGTGAGTTATATATCTATTGAGAAAACAATTTTATTATTAAATTTATCAATCAGAGCGAACAAATATTTATAAAATAGCGCAGTTCCAGAAAGATTCTCAAGTACATTCACAGCCGACGGCAGTTTAACTAAAAGATAGGTATTAGTAAGGTCTTTATACTGCATAAATGAATAACAAATAAAATAGTAAGAACTTATTACCCTTTCAGTCTGGTCACAGCAAGTGGAAGCACTCAAACTTACTGTAGACATATTCCGTGCGAAGTCTCGTCTGTTTATTGCTAAGTGGTTCACAAAAAATGGCATTAATATTCATAAGCTCAAAAATAAACTGTGACCATTGAGAATAAACCAAGTTAAATGCAAGGTTATACCCCATTCATAAAATGTTTACCGTATTAATGTATGCCTATGTATATCTACAGTCAAACCATAGCCAATCATTATCCTTTAATTATGTTAATGTACGAAGTTCATTCCCGCACGCCCAAAATATATTACCTACGATAAATCGAAATCTTTTCTGTATGAGGGGATAATTGCTCTTAAAAAACAAAGCAACATTTTTCTCACCATCACATAATTACAGGGAATCGGTACCCGATCAGTCAACATGTAATATTCAATTTCTAGAACTAATTACTTTCTGCTAATGATTTATAATTAAGCGAAATTCCAGGCAATCACATTCCATGTGTACTACAGCCATACGGTCCATAATTTTGATACTCCAACCCAAACTCCAGCGTGTAACAAAGTTGGTATGTTAGTTATAAAAAAGTATAATTAAGAATATTCATTATTTTGGAGTAATTAAAATATAGGTATAATCATGCAGTTAGAACCCTTTTTATAAAATTTTATTTAAGTAACTTCAAAAATAATACTTGTTTTTTTAGATTTTTACAAGATTTATTCATTCCTTAAAATGTTCTTCGGCTTCTCTGTGTTCATTGGTTATTATAATCTCAACGTTTCACGTCGTATTCTGAGCCCATCGTCAGGATGCAATGTTACATTATTAGCATCACTTAATACCTATACGAATATGAATAGCGTATCCGTTAACTAAATTACAACTGGCCTTTAACGACTGTTGCTCTTTCCTTCTATTTCAAGGTGGCAAGAGTTGATCCCTCCCCTTTCCTCGGTGTCTTGGAATAAATATGCATAGGTAGGGCTAATCCTGTCCCAATCCCCATGATTGAAATTAGTTAATGTTTTTCAATGTCTATTACCTATCTTGAAATTCGGCCCATTGAAGCTTAGGTCATGCCTCATTTTTTTCTTTGATTTGAATAAAATAATGCATGCATTCCTTTCCTGCATTAGGCATCGAAAAACATTTTATAAGTCGATTAAGATGAAGCACCACCTAATAGGGGCTGAGTTGGGGCCAAAATCTGTGAAAAAGTTGAAATTAGACTTTAACGACATAAAACTCGGAATCAATCCTGGGGAGGATTCGGGTGGGGGAGATGGCTCCGCCACGTCCCCTTCGTGATTCCTTGATGAAAAAAAGCTGAATCCTTGAGGAATGCCAGAGAGAAAATAAAAGAAGTGATCCGTAAGGGAGGGGGGAAGAAATGCAGGAGGGGTCCCGCATTGGGGTGAGGATTGAGAAGGGGGGGTGGGGGGAAATGAAAGGGGAGGCACGAGGGAAGAGAAATTCGAGGCGGGGGGGGANGCACGAGGGAAGAGAAATTCGAGGCGGGGGGTGAGGGTCCCGGGGAGGTGGATGACAGGGGGTTGATGAGAGATGGAGAATGTGGGGAGATGGAGTCGCGGGGACGGAGGAGGAGGGTGGTGAGGCAGACGCAGGGGATGCTAAGGGGGTGGCTGGGAGGAATAGTGGAATGCGAGGATGGAGACGGAGCCTTCTTTTGCCCCTGGCAAAGTGAGTGCATTGGTGGCGAGCGGCGGTCGAATGCACATGGCGTGCGGAAAATAAGAGTGGAGTTTGGAGAGGAAGGATATAATTGGAGATGGGAGGGACGTAGATATTGGCAATATCGATGTACCACCAAGTGTATCGATTTTTCATCCTTTTCCTCGGGGTGCGAGGAAATAATTTTAAAACCAAGTCTAGGTCCGAGCGTGCGAATCGCACATCTAAACCTGTACTGAATGAATTAAAAGCGATCTTGGGTATCTGATGGGAAGTATGTTCTTTTATTTTTGATATAGTTTCCGTGCTGCACTCATTTTTCATGAAGAGCCATCTCCTCTCAGCTGCCGTCATTTTCACAATCTGTAAATGAGTGAAAATAGCTTTTTAAAATACTGGAGCATTTTAAATTTCATGTATCTGGACATAGGCCATTATAACACTTAAAATAAGGCCTGGGATGCTCTTTTCTCTAACAACAAATTCTTTTCTCCAGCATGCCATAAACAAAGCCAAATCGTAGTAATGCCATAGCCCCATTTTCACCATTCTAAAAAAGCTATTAATAAGTAATAGTATTCCTTCTACCTTTATAGCCAGCATACCATTGCCCCTTCACTAGAAGGCAAGTGGAGAGTACTGATACCCAGACGTGTATGAACGTGATAGGGGCAAAAGAAGTTATTTCACTGAAATAATTTAAAATCGGTCTTTTTTATCTGGCGTACCTCTAATTAGAACGGGGTGAAGGGTTTGTGTGCACAAAATTAGACAGAATGTGGAACAGATTAATTCCACGATTCTTTCTTCTTACCTCCGCAGACAACTAATTCGCGTTACGAGTGGAACGCAACAAAGGAAACACTAACAAATTAAAATGTACTATAATGTAATATATCTCTCTCCTTTCTATTGGGTCACCCTCACCACCTACCTTGAGCGGTTTTCAGGGAATCGTGTTGATATAGGTGAAAAATACGCATGTTCTGTGTTTGTGAATTCCATTTCTCATTAAAGTAAATACCTAAATGCACAACAAATATTGGGCGCATCAATACTCCGTCGACTGTGTGCTCTAACGGATAGCGTCAAGCTACTGCGTGGTTTTGTTAATAATCGTTGGGTAAAGAGCGGGACATAATGGAGATTGGAAAGGAGTAGAAGACCGTAGGGAGTTGAAGGCTAGGTGAGGAGCCAAAGGGCGTTATCGAATAGGATAGAAACGCTTGTAGCGTAGGTAGGCTAAATGGAGCGACTATTTTCGCTCTATTTTTTAATAACTCAATTCCACGACATCTCACAAAGAAGAAAGTTTGGTGGTTTCATCAATGTTTTATTTTTTCAATTCGCAGGTTATAGGTACCTACTTTATATGACTCTGACTCTGTAAGCACTTCTCAATGCAAAAGTTTCAAAGTCTGTTCAACTGGCTGACACAAATTTTATACCGCTTCCAAGTTGGGTTACAAAGCTGGCAACGTACCATTTGTTGAAATTCATGCCAAAAATAACCAGAACCTTTGAGCATCTTAGGAATTACGAACTGGTTCACCTCGAAGAGCGATTATTTATCTCCATAAAAATCTAGAAGAAAGATATATTTATTTTTATGCACACCATGATTATTTCATGGCTGCTTTCTTAAAAATGTCAAATAATTGAATTACAGACGTAAAAAAGGACCCTGATGCCTATAATTTATGCAACTTTCATTTTTATGATCTTTTATCGTCTCTCTATTTTAAAACTTTACCATAGACATCTTCTACTTCTACTTTAGAATGGATCAATGCATTGCTGTTACCCGCTCGCACTGTAACAAACTAGTTCGGCAATTGACACGACAATGCTGGTGAGCAATTTAACGGCATAGTTCAAATTTATATCGATGAGTACAAGCCTAAAATCACTTTTATTCATTTAAAATGGTACAAATTTACTAGATGTAGTAAACAAATAGTTTAATAGCGAATCCCTACCGAAGTTAATTAAAATAAAAATAATTGACCAATGTATCGTTCAGTTTCCCATTCATTCGAAATGGGATATTCCCGTGCACAGATTAATTCATTTCATTTTGGAACACGTTTTCCTCATTTGCCGTCTTGGGTAATCAAGAACTCAAACCCATTGGCTAATGCGAAGGCCATTATCTAGTTAATTATATGAAGCTGATCCTGACTTGAATCATATCTCACTCAGTGATGTTTAAAAAATATTAGGCACTTTCAAGAGTTATATATTTTGTGTGTAGATTGTCGTGTAATCGAAAAAGCTGTGAAAGTGGTCCCAGTCGGAAACCAGGAAAGGGTTTTCTGGTCCGATCTAAAATTCATGGAAATCAATGGAAAATTCAATGCAAGAAAATGTACTTGACTTAAAAATTGAATCAAAATGACCAGCGGCATTGAGACTCGAACTGAATAACGACAGCAGGAAAATTGTGTATATATAAGTATATATATATATATATATATACATATACAATTATATTATTATATATAATATTATTAGNNNTATATATATATATACATATACAATTATATTATTATATATAATATTATTAGAATATAATAAATAGTATTATATATACATATATACATGTATATATAATATTATTTATTATATATATATATATATATATTTATATATAGACACACACAATAGTAGATGCATATGTACAAAATCAGGAAAATCTAGACGCAGTTTGCAGCAGCAGTGTGAATGCTTTTGTGTGTGAAGTTATGTGGACATTTTCATTGCTTGTTCTGTGCTAGAACCTTCTGTTAGTTTATTTACTAGATTTTGCGCCCGTAAGAAAGCAATATAAGTTCGCCGTTCTTGAGAGCGCGATTCTTAGCAGTTGTTATTTAGTTGCTAGCTATCGTGCTCTCCATGGCGCGGAGGGAACTTTACAGAAGGCTTATGCTAAGAAGGGAAGGCACCTTTGGAAGCACGTTATGACCGTGTTTACCAACATGGGTTCGAAGTCCTGGATCCATATTCCGCACCCGCTGGTGCTTTAACGCGAAGGCGAAGGGAATCCTTCGCAATTTTCGAAGATTTTTCGCAGGCACCGAGACGAGATTGGCGAGAAACGTGAGGAATGCCGTCGCGAAGGGGAAAACTTTCTGAGCTGCTGGCTGGATACCGAAACCAGTCCTAAGAAACCCTCATTCGCATCGGCGGGTGAGAAAAATATATAAAAGCTAGGGTAGCAGACGCTATACTGAAGAGGCATTTTTGTTATTTTCAAGAAATTCTGCTGCGCTCTTTCTCCGCCCCCTCCTTTAGTGTGGAGTGAGCAAGCGTCCGTGGTTGTGATCCACTCCTCCAAAAATCTGCTTCAAGCTGATGTATTCGCTAATAAGTTTTGGATTCGCCCGGTACATGGTATATTATTTTTAGAGTTTGATGGTGCTCTCTTGATTTCTGCCCTCTCTTCCGAAATTCCATACACTGTGCTTGAAAAAAGTCGGAGACCATATGAAAAGGAAGTTTTCTTGTTGAGATAAACTACCGCACTATGAATATTCTCTTTTTTCTTCCTAATCCGTAATATTAAATAGCATGCTTTATACCTCTTTTCCGTTGCTTTTCAATCCGACTCCGCCTGTCGGAGGAATCTGCTGCTGGAGTTCGTCCACTTGTAATACGTCTAATCATGGGATCGCACGACGGGGGTACTAGCGCCCCTTCTAATCAAATGAACTTCGGCTAACAACAAGTTTTTCCAGCGATTGAATTAAAATAGTTTATAAACACCGATTTCCGACCGAACTCGAGTCAACGATCTTTAGGGAAACTGGATTTTGCGTCGCCCGTCAGAGTACCCCAGGTGGAAATTTAGTAACAACTTTTGGAACTTCTCCAGAACTCCGTTTGATAATGAAAATGTTCGTTTAAATTTAATAAATAACGGTAGGTTACCAGATTCCGTCCCAACCTTCCAGAATAAGGTTCATCTTTGACGGATGCAGTCATATTTAATATCTGAATAAAATGCAAATTAATAATTTGCGTTGATATCCATCGCCAATCGGGGTAGTAACGCACTGGTGCGGTCAGCTAGCCAGAAGGACTCCGTTTCGAATGGTATCTCTGGGATGGACAATGTGTACCTAAGCCCTAAGTAATTGGTGGTCGACATATGAAGATATCATCATATAAATTCAGCCGTTGGATCACCTCTGACTAAACGAAATTAATCCTATTAAAACGTTGAACCTCCATTCATTAAATTTAAAAATTAAAATTCGAAAGAGTGCATTTAATTTTGGAAAGCAGCAAAGAAATAGACGAAAACATATTATATTGCTACCATATCGCAATAATTTGCCTTTCATTTTTTGATTATACTCGAACCGGCGATCGTAGGGCCGACTGGCGAGTACATTGCCTACAAGGCTATAGTTAACAGTGGAAAATGTGAAATTCTACGAGGAATGGTTGGTCTAGGAGTCGTTAGTAATCGATTAGATAAGTCCACCCTAAAGACACTGGTATTAGTTTTCTTCAACATTTTTTCATTCCGAAATGGTTATGAATAGTTTGAGCTTTTCTTTTGTAGGTGTTCGCTTAACCATCCAGAGGCGCTTACAGTCTACCAAAAAAAAGTATTCTCTACGAAATTTTCCATTTAAAATTGGTTCTATTTCCCTAATTCCAGATTAGAGTATTGCTGTATTTACTGTTGTGTATGCTTTCTGATAATCGAACTTTAACCTCAGTGTGGGGATTTTTCGTTTGTGAACTTTTGAACGCTCCCGTAATGGCTTAACTTAGAAGCGAAAGCTTTCTGAAGTTAATTACCCAGCTGTTGGAAAACCTATTCCTATCTCATTTCAAAATATAAACAAAAGATGTTTGTCCATTAAGTTTGACGTGAGCAGATGTAAGCAATTTCTGCAATTTGGACTCTGACAAAATTCCAGAACGCTGTTAATCAGAAAGTTGAACACCTCCTAAAAAATTCCAAAGAATTTTTTTTTACTTTCACTTCCCTCCAAGTGCGTTATTTGTCATTGCTACAAAAATATTTTTCATGTACTACCACGTATGAAAATTTTCATGCTTAAACATTTTGCATTAAAAAAAATTACAAATGAAATCATTAAATGTTTGAGAAGAAAGGACTTACTTTAAAATATCTTCATTCTTGTCTTTATTATAAATTTGATGTGCCTATCCGTCCCCGCTATGGCCCTGCCTTTAATACAAGTAAAATGGGGGGTAGTCTAAAAACAGGAGTTCCTACAAGCCGATATTTCACTCTTTCTTTTGATTATGCACATTGTGATTGTGTTTTTTGTATACTATTTAAGGCGAAATATTTTTTTTAATTTTATGATGTTAAATTGCTTTCAATGAACAATATAACGTTTTTATGCAATATAAGATCAAACTTTCGTCCAAAATGTCATCTTTCTTCGAATTTCCATCGATGAGATGTAGAATAGAAAGGGTTGTTTATTTTTTTTCAAGTGTTTCTGATAGCAATTACAATGTGAAATAGTTTTCAACGAGCAGGTTCGGGGCCGATCGTGCTCATTCGAGCATAATCTCATGACAATGCTCGACTTCATGTGCGTCACACACAGTAGCGAACCCAATTTGAAAAAAAAATAAGTTTTGGTACTCTGATTAATTTCTTCGATGCGAGTTTCACATCCCGTACACTTTTTTCGTCGTTTTCAAAATTTGAGTTGTGCATTCACAAAAATGCAGTAATAAAAAAATATAACATAACACGAATTTCTGCATTCTGATATCATCACTAAACGACAAAATGCGACACATAAAAAAGCAAGTTTTATATTTAGTATTTCTTCAAATATTGCATCCAAAGTTGCCGTTTTGGAAAAAATCAAAACGAGTTAATATGCTTCCACCATGAAAATTCTGGTAATTTTATCATTAGTGGCAGAATTAGCCAAAAGGTTAAGTTTGTTTAGCATTTAAAAAAAAAATAATATTTTTTTTAATTTTTAACCGCCAACTAATGACATAGGACATACTCGTTGAATCCTAATTCTCAAAACAGCAAGTTGTCATAGTAGGTTAACATAAAGATATAGATTATAATATCAGCAAGATATCTGAATATATTCTTATTAATTTTTTTACACCGATGCGTTTCAGACTAACGAGGCGTGCTTGGGTGAAGTCATTGAAAAAATGAGCATATAAATTCCTCAGTATATTTACTCAAATTTCCGCATTTTACTTTTTGAATCAATTGACCACTTAATTTACGCACAAAGGTGAAAATAACTTTACAGAAACATCACCATTGAATTACGCTGGGTTCAATTTTTGAAGTGGGAGTATGAGTTACGTAGAATTTATTTTTAAACTGTGATTTCCTATTTCTGAATTACAGGGGTCGCTTAAAACGTACCACTAAAAGGTAGACTGTGATAGCAACAGCTGTAGAGTATTTTATTGCACACAAACCATAAAATGTCATTAACATGTATGGAATATTTGATAAATTGTTTTTTTGTAATTTTGCCGGGGTTCTTCTGACCAGGCTGTCGTTGCCGCCAGGACCATATAGCCGACTTCAGATTTCAAGAAACGTGTCATCAGTTCCTGATATGAGTAAGTAAGAATAGTCATTGAAGTAGCTATGTAGAATTCCTTTGTATATTGTTCTAACCCTGAATGTACGATAAGTATGTAGCTGCATATTATTATTGACGTGTTTTTAATATCGTCGAAGCCTACTGTTTGGAGTTGTAGATTAATAGCTGTTTCTCAAGATGAGCAGCAATCAGGTACAAGCGGAGGATAAAAATTTCCCTGAAAAAGTTGCTTTTGTTCAATATTTTCCATATCTCCCGAGACCTAACTCCGCCTAATCACGTTCATCACATGTATTTCTCCTCTTCCATTTCTTTACGTTTACTATCGGACCATAGCGAATACCTAAAATTTTACGCGCCAAACTCATCCATTCATCAGCCACTTTGTAAATACGCTCGCGAATCCAGTTAACTTCTTCTTACGTTAGAGGACTAATGTTTTGGTATTATTATTCTTATGCATCTCCTTGCGGTATTTTCGGGTATGAATATTCAATTTCCTCAAGGTTAAAGTGCTATGAGAATAGAAAAATATCACTTAGTTGGCATAATCATTGATTGTAGAAAGTAAATTCTGTGAAACTTCCGCAAATTTTTAAGTAGAATTTTAGGCAGAGAGTTAAATTGAAAGCGTTGTCACTCCTCGGTTAAAGATTTCCTTGGGTACAGATTTCCTCGGTTACAATTTCACATTTATCAAGTTTAACAAAAAATGATTCCCTCAATATCACCCTATTCATTGAACTTTTATTTATTTTATACTTTTTTTTGATAATCTACTGGTTAGGCTAGGTTTCAGATGGACTTACGATCTGGTGTACTCGATAACATTTCAAGGGGTAGGATCTACGCAGCACACCATTGAGAATTTTAACTCCAAAGACTTGCTGGCCCTCCAGAAATTTAATTGCTGATGCGTTTATTTTTAATGCTTTTTCATGAATCAGTGTACGATATGTATTGCTTCAGTTTAGGAATCCCTTCCGCTTCCCGCCGTGCTCCCATCGCTGCTCCCTGAGCTCCCACTTTCCGAGCCATCAGTTGCTCTCACTCCCCGTCCCCCCTCTCCTCGAAGCGAGAGAGGAGGAAACTGAAAACAAATTGTCCGCGCAAACCCAATCTCCTCGCTTTATTGAATCAAAATAATCAAGCCGCAAGGTTATTTTCCACGGGTGTTGTGTCACGTGGCTCTCACTCTCTGATCGAAAAATATTAAGATCCCCCGACAATACGGCCCTATTTTTTCCAATAAACGCGCACCGGGAGAGGGGCGAGATAAAATGAGTGTGGGATTGGGGGGGGGGAGGGAGGGTGCTAAGACTTAATTAAGGGAAGAAGCCTCCGCCAAGAGTGCGGGGCGCCAAAGGTCGATGAGTGTGGGCCAAGGTCATTCTTAGAAGGGAGAAGAGTTGGGTGGAGCGATGGAAGGTATTGGGGGAGGGTGGAGGCGACGAAGGTCGAGAGAGACGGGAGGGCGGAGGAAGGATGCGGAGTGGAGACCGGAAACACGACAAAAAAAAGATAATTGGACCGAGGGAATAGGGTTTAGAATACGCGGCTATTATCTCCGGCCCATCGTAGAGAGTTTTAATTAGGAAATCAGATCAATCTCAAATAAGTTCCATTGGATTTGACAAAAATAGTTATGTGCTATGGGATTATTGGAGAATCGACGTTCTCCAAAATTAGAGAAAGACAGTATTGAAGGAGCCCACTCCAATCGCTTCGAGAATAAGATAAGTAACCGTTGGAGTTTCCTACACGGAGAGTATTTATTCAGTTCAATGTTTCTATCGCGCTGCAGCGAGAGTCTTCAGGAGTGAAGGAGGCTTAAAAGACCGTTACAATTACATTGCTCCTGAAGAGATGAAACGTCGAGCCTAAAGATGTTCCTCTCGTTTCAAGCATCGAAAGCTACTTCAGTACCAGGAATGCGCCTCGTACTTGGACTAAAATAGTAAGCTGGAGTAAGACTTTTAGAGAGCTACAGGTAACTTGCGTGTATTTTTGTCAGCGAGAGAGCCTTATAAGAGCCTACTCTTTATCGGCAGATTTTCCCGCCTAGAAAAAGGAGAAGAAATAGGCTCCCACATTGAATGATTTAAATATTCGTTTTTCCCTCAAACAATTTGCCCCCGCAACAAAATAATGTTAAACACTCCAAAATGTGTGATATGTAGACCTTATTTTTGCCTGCCATTCCCATTTAGGAGCATTTTGTAAAGCAAAGTCCTAACTTCCATCAATGAAATAAATTATTCTAGTCTGGCGTCCTTACATCTCTTCTCAACCTCCCGTCGCGGCTTTAAGGGCATCACGTGTTACTATGGTACTCTATACAATTTGGCCGCAGTGCTTCCAAATATATGTGATATCGAGGTTTCCATGTTAAGCTGTGGCTATTTCAATTTGATGCCTGTGCAAAAAAAGCAAATGTTTGTTTTTTTAAATGACAGTATGATCAGGTATAATAATAATTGGGTGGATAAATATATTTGAGGTTTTAAATCGTATAAAAAATCATTACTGTTTAAAAAATGCTGGTACGTTATTATATATTGTCTCTCGTACCCCTTGTACCACAGGTCGTACATTGTCCATTGAAAATTTCCATTTGAGGGGAAACGTTCTGAAATACTTAGCTCATTTAAGTTTTAAAATTATGCTCATTACTTATTCCCATACTGCTGCGTATAAACAAATTTATTTCGTATAAAAGATTTTCATTATGACGCATAACGTTCTTTTTCATACTCTTTGAGAGCTAGTTTACCTTTGACTTATTCAGTAGAACAAAGAATAAGTTATAGTTTAGATGGGTCATAAGTAACGATGACAAGTCAAGAATTCAACGAGGCTCACATAGGTACTCGTTGAGTAACACCTGAATTTTAGCAAATTCCAGTTACCTATTTATTGCAATTTAATTACTTAAATAACGTACATAATGAACCCTTTAAACACGTGTCGTGTTTTCACGTATTGCACCACACTTGTCTTCTTACATACGCTCTTCCCCTCCGTACATACCTACTCTACTCCTCTAGTTTTTCCAATTACTTACCTCAAGTCTCTTTCATATTCTGGTCTAGGCACCACAAACGTGGTCTTCCCTTGCCCCACTTCCCATCTACGTGTCACTCCATTTAACAGTTGTCAAGTCTCCGGTGGAAAAGCGTCACAAAATCGAATAGATTCATAATTGTCTCTTCTAAAGCCTGATGCAAGTTAGATTATTGTGAGATCTGTTGAAAACATTTTTTCCATTCTTAAATATCTTTTGCATATAATATTAATTGTATGCACCGTTATACAGGCGATAGCTAATAAGATAAATGTATGGAATATTAAATTAGTAATTATAACTTCTAAATTATTTGTGGCGAAGGAAATTCCTTGAATACCGTTTATCGAATAGGTATTATGAAATGGCATGATAACGAATTAATGGAACTAGCTTGTAAGATCCATGATCGCTAACTGTGGTACAAAGGATAATCTCGTATTAAATAGCGATAAAGCATAACACATTACCCATTCTCACGCCAAGGGTCTTTTATAGCGACATAACTGGGAGGAGGAACATTTTACTGCGAGGAATTTGGAAGTGGACTAAGTAAATGGAGGCCCATTTCCAATATCCTAGACAGGTGGTGTTTCCTATAAATATGTGAATTAATGGAAATTAAAATAGAGATAAAGGGATGAGTCATGATAGAAAAAATAATGAAGGATGAAGCCACGCCGTTGGCTCGAATTACGACTCAATTTAGAAGTGAAATTGAGGACTAACATTCTTTCCTTTCTTTTTAAAACATTATCACTTTGCTAAAAGCTTACTCGCACGTTTACAAGAAAAATTCACAGAAAAGGGCGCAGATTGATGGAGTTGTGTGGCGAGAGGAGAGAGTAAACTCCAGTCCGTTGATTCCATTTTGCGGTTGCACAAAAAACTGTTTTCGCTGAACTTCACAAGCAATAAAGCCACTCATCGGTATGGCGTGTGTGGTTCCAAATTAAAATGGAACTGGAAAAATGGAAGCAGTAATTGGGTTTATTCACGGCTTCGGTCGCTTCGCACTGTAAATTCAGTTACAAAAATGTGGATTCGATATCTTACCCGAGGCTGTATTCGAACCCCCGACCCTCCGACCCAATCATCCGGCGGGAATATTACAAGTTTTTTCACCGAGCTTCACGGGCTCGCAACGAGAATAGTTGATGACATTACATTAGTGTGAAGTAATGACCGTTTCAAATGAAAATGCATTTGAAAATTTAGGTGCAAATTCAGTGAATTTTCATTGCTAATTGTGTAACCTCAAATGCTACACCCCATCTTAATTTCAGATAAGATAATATTTTCGGTGACATCTAGTGATACAAAATGATCATTAATTTAATTATCCTTCCTTGGGGGGGAAAATCGATAGCTTGGGCTCCCAAAGGGTATATTCACTGACCTTGAGATCAAATAGTACATCAGCAAACCTCTTCACAAACATGCAAAACATTTACAATGCAAATATCATTCGCCTGAACCGGTACTCGAACCCGGACTCCTCGATTTCCTGCCGAGTGCTTTAGCCAGTTAAGCTACTAAGGCGTTCTCAATTATTGTGAATTTTTGAGACCTTTAAACGGAACGGAAGAAAAATAAACTAAATAAGATGTTCTTCCGAATTACCGTACATACAATTTTTCGTGACATTCGGGTTCGAGTCCCGGAAATCTCCCATCGGATAATCTTTTTATGTGCTCTTACTTCTTTACTATTTCGAATCCGGTTTTATGGGAATTACGGTTCCTATCTTGTTAATGCGAGCGAGAGGAAGGGTATGGTCCATGGCGGTGCAATTGAGTGGGTTTTTTTGACGACGCTTGTTTTACTTTATATAACGTTTAGTTGTTCTTAAGGTGCACATTTTTTCATAACTTAATCTTCACTTGATTCTTTATAATTATTTTTTTTAAGTTTGTTTTTTTTATGAATACATGTTTCAAATTTACTTCCCTGCATCGATTTGTCGTGCGAAGATTTCTTTTTCCTTCAACTATCCAAACCTCTCTTTTCACGAACGAGCTGTATGGATTGATTTTAAAATCACAGTAAATGTGAGGATTTTCAGAGGATAAAGGAACGAAAATATAATTTTTCTTGATATTTTAGCTCTGAAAAAAATATATTAATTCTGGGTGATTCCTAGATTTTCGAGCGGAACCAATTATTTCATGTTTTATTTGTTCGACGATTTTTCCACTCCCGATTTCCGAAAAATTCAAGGATTCCTGCTCACTCGGGTCCTTCGTTTTTTCCGAGGGGCCTCAGTGACATAGCTTTTTATTCTGCCCAAAATAAAATAAAAAACTTTCAGATGATGATAGCCATCACTACCCACTGTCTTTCCGCAAACTCACGTGCCCGAGCTGGGTGCGAAAAACTGTGAAAATGAGCGAGAGCAGAACGCGGGGAAGAAATGGGATGAAAAAGGGGAAGAGGAGAGGGATGAGCGGAATGGTGAGAGGGAAGGACGGGAGGCGGGGGTGGAGGAAATTTGTATGGGTCCGCCGGGAGAGCATTCCTACTTAGGCTCCCGAGTCTCGGCGGGTAGGTACAGCGAGATGCCAACGCAGCAATCTGTAACCAATTCTGGTGGGATGAAATTGCGTCCGAAGCACACAAGAAATTGTAATTTATCCTCCTCCCCGCACGGATACGGTCCGCAGAGGATACGACAAGGAGTCTGTAAAGGGAGGGGGGGAAGGTGGAGA